>CM057349.1:255690960-255992876 GCA_030015575.1 Agapanthus africanus
AAGTATCTATATCTTCGATCACCTTGAAGAATCCCGATACTTGCAACACCTGGTTCTCTACTTTATCCACATACCTATAACTTCTCAAAACATGGACCCTGTGTTTCTATGAAACACTTGTCTAAAAACTAGAGAAGTCATAAGTAAACCGAATATAGTACGAGAACCAACCCCTCTGTCCTAATAGACACTGGACAACATACAATACTCTGTATATGTCTCTTGAGTCTAATAACTCATTCCCTGTGTGTCGTAGGTTGAAAACTGTACTTATGGTTAAGAAGAATTACACCGCTGTTTAATGCTCCTTACCTAACCATCCACTGATATAGGTAAATATCATAGACATAATTTCAAAAAGGTATATCTCACTCTATAAAAATAGACGTACAGATATATCAATTTGAAATTGGTGCACAACAACGGATATTCAAAACCAAATATTTGCCGTCCAGCAAACTACCCAGGTGATTTTCTCAAATATCACCAATTACAACGAATTCCGATATAATGAGGATAATCACCTAATTCCCAATAACTTACTCCTACTCATCATCTGTAAAACCATACAGATGTGAGAATCAAACCTGGTAAATACATACTCTGGAGCAAGGACTAATTGGGAAATCAGTTTTCTTTTAACAGTACACAGTGAAACTGAAACAATGAAATGTTTCGTAGGGGTATCCGGGTATTCCTAGTAATGCCTTTTCCATTATCCAGATTCACAACTGTAACCATATATTTCTTTGCCATCTCTCCAAATCCCTTCATATGTCTTTAGTCATTACCTTCTGCACACCCTTTTAGGCTAAATGGTTTTCTTCCTTCCCTACCGTTCGGCACCAGCCTATGGTTTGGAAGAAGACTATCCAATAAGCATAATGGGTGTACTGTCCTAATCCTAGGAGCACTCGCAATGCGAGAGAAGGTGAAGATAAAAGACAACCGAATAAACCTTATTCCTATTTCTCCTGAACCAGAATCCATCCCCGAACTGGAACAAGTTCCTTTCGAGTTCGTATATAACCATACGATGGAATATCCAATAAACTGAAGATCTTCGTAGTGATATGGAGTGTTCTGGAGAAATACAAAGGTGAAGTGGGAGTGGTAATGAAATACTAGGTTTTGGTCATGAATAGCAGTCGCAATTTACTTTGCCCTCCTTCTAATCCCTTTATTTGTCTTAACTTCATACCTTATGTACACCGTTTAGGCTAATTGGTTTTCTTCATTCCCTACCGGTCGGCACCTGCCTATGGTTTGGAAGAAGACTATCCAATTTGCGTAATAGGTGTACTGTCCTAATCCAAGGAGCACTCGCAACCTGAGATAAGGTAAAAAGAAAAGACAACTGAATAGTCCTATTCGTTTTCTCCAGAACCGGAAACCATCCTCGAATAAATTCCTTCGAGTTCGTATATAACCATACAATGGTTTTATCCAATGGAAGTGGACGTTCGTAGCAATACGGGGTGTTCTGGAGAAAAGGGTAAAAGTAGGAGTGGCAAAGAGGTTTGCAACTCTGACAATCCAAAAGCCAGTGTTTTAAGAAGGTTCGGTTAACTTGGTTACTGAGTCATAGTCAAGGGTCGGGTCATGGTCGCTGCCAAAGAGAGAGAGAAAAGAAACACTCAGCGTGCACTCTAACCTAGATCAGAATGGTTATCACTTTATCTAATCTGGAAACCTCCCACTGTACCGTCAAATTCTCCTCCAAACCTGAAAGAAGAATTAGTCGGGATCACCCGAGGAGTAAACCAACTCATCAGTGTGAAACGGGATCCAACTATCATCGCATGATAACGTGACGGAATCTGCTCTAGTTATCACACTCCAGAAGGTATGCACATATCTGGCAAGTTTCAGTTTCTTTAGAAACCACCGATGTGATTTTTTCCCCATGCTCTTATGACCTTGACTAAGGCCAAGAAATCATAAGTCACATGTCAAGTTCTACCCGTCATTGTCCAGGTTAATTTGAACCCACCCGTACAAGCCTTGACTAGGGCCAACAAGGCTATACGACTGTCCCAAACCAACGCATTTATCTATGCAGCAGATAAATATCCGGCAGCTACCAATCACTATGCCTTGGCGTAGGTCAAAATACATAGCTTGAATACTACCGAACATTTAACTGAAATGACGGAGGGCTACGAATGGTTTTTGGCGAAAAACCTTTAACATAATGAACTTGATATCGTTGAAGGAACCAGATAGCTTTTTAGAAAAATATAGTGGCGAAAACCTTTGCTAAAGAGGTCACTCCCGGTGAAGGGATCTCGGCTCTTTCCCCGTGGAATGAGGTCCAGGATATTCCAACTGAATACCACGATGCAAAGCAAAAGTAATCGGCTATAGTGAAGTTATTGCCCTGACGCAAACTTCTATCCAAGGGGTCACTCCCGGTGAAGGGATCTCGGCCCTTGCCTCGTCGACTGAGGTGCTGAATATTCATAACCGAATACCACTATGTAAAACAAAAGAGAACACCCTTGCAATAACAACTTTTTTTTGAAAAATGTTCCAACAACATCAAATAGGTTTGTTTAGCTTGCATTGATCCGAATCAACGCAGTCCCATCAATTGATCACACCACAAAAGAACGAAAATAATGATGTACGTATATGCCATCCGCATTCGCCACTGGGTCCCGTCATCATCCGTTAGGTTACTTAACTAACGACAGAGCGGGGACTGGACTAGGGCGGATGCAAAACATATACAACATCTACTAGTATATATATATCAATATACAATATTCGCTCAAGGCGTGATAAAATGCAACATCACAGAAATGTAATAAGTATCACAGAACAATACAGATATCTGGGATCCCCGGGTTTCATAGAGCCGCTACTGAAACCCGACGTTCCCCTGGTCGTGTGGATAGCCTGTGCAAAAAAATCCTAGACCCCTACGGGCGCGGCAAGTTACCCGCCAAAACCTGAAGTGAGGCAGCCCCCTTCAACAAAGTGAATGGACCACCCAGCACTTCACGGAATCTGGTAACTTGGGCTCCCCTCATGGGTCAACCTATACCCCCTACAAGTGCGGCGAATAGCCCGCCAATTCTAGAGTGAAGCCCTCTCCGTCTCAACGCCATGAGATGCGGGCCCGTTGCCCTCTAGAATCCGGCTACCCGTGCACCCCTCCGCAGGGTAATCCTAGTACAGAAAGTAAAATATATACAACGGGTACATCGACCTCAGCCCGGTCGTGCCCCAAAAGAATAATATACAAACAGGCAGTAACGGCAGTCCACATGTCGGACGCTCGCTGATTGATATGGTACGAGCGTGTTCAAGTTTAAGTTTAAATACCGCAATCAAGACGGTTTCGCACGTAGCTAGCCGGTTGAGTACGGGTCGTCCGCAGGGAGATGGGAATCTTTTTCTATGTGTTTTTCGACGAGTTAAGTCCAGTTGTTCAGATTTTGTTTGTAGTTATCTAAGTGTTGAGTTGATATTTAAAGAGAGCATGTTAGGGTTAGGATTAGGTTAGTTTGAGTTAGGAGTCTCCACATCTTTCGTTTCCCTTCTTAATATCGTGTTACGGTAATCGGCAACAACGGGGATTAGCACGACTAGGAAGGACTTTGCGAGTATAAGCTAGGCTTTCCAACGCATAAGTCTTCCTTTTGGTGCTTGTCCGTCCGTTCTTGGCTCTTAGCCATAACCTCCGGTTAATCCAACCACAACCGGTCTCACTACGGAATCACCGCTATCATGTAGGATAGGGTGCCGTAAGGAGCGGATTGTGGTTGGGTTAACGGGAGTCGATTTAAGATGTTGGGAAAGGAAAGAGTGAGAGAGATTTCCTTCTCTCAAACTTCCCTTATCCTACCCTAACAAGAATGAACTACTCACACATCATAATACGGAAAAATAAAACAACACAAAAGAGGAAGATAGAAAGAAGGAGATTAGAAGAATACGACTAACTATTTGCGACCTCACCTTGGCGAGGATCAAGCGTAAGTATCATTGTCATATGTAAGGATAAAGAAAAAAGAGAAGAAAGAAATAACAAGGAAATAACAACAACTACTTAACGAATTAAAATTACAACAAGCATAAATATAAGGAGACAAGCATGGTAATAAAATGGTCTTCTTTATTCATCACTCTTCACTCAAAAGCTCACTTACAAGTTTAATGGAGAAGAGGTGAGAAGAGGAAGAAGAACATGTAACTAAAACTTAGCAAAAGAAATACAAAGTTATGGACCCTTTCCTTCACAGAATTCTGGGGTATTTATAGGCTGGAAAATGAGAAACTAGGGCAATAATACGGGCCCATATGAAATTACCAACCTACCCCCCAAAGCCCTGCGCACTTGGCGCCAAGATGGCCGCGGAAGCGCGGCCAAAACCACAATTTGGCCGCTCTTCCGCGGCCGTTTAGATGAGTTGGGTCTGGATCTGTTTGGTGGGACCCTGGTTTGATGTGAGCATCCTTCTGGTATATGTACTTTCCCATAATTGCTTCACGAATTTTCCAGAATTTCTGTTGAGGGAAAGGTGGACTTTTTGTCAAGATTTTGTCATGATTGCCTCGAGCTCCGCGTAGATCTCTTGGATCTTGTGCCACCATTGAGCCTTGTGCCTGAAAACGACATTGATTTGACATTTTGTCTTCCTAAACCGGTATCTGGCAGCATACGGATGAAGAGCGGAGACCGTGTTTTATCTGTGGTTGGCAGGAACCGGATTTTTGTCGTGTTTTCCATGAATTTCTCCGTTTGAGAACCGGGAACCTGTATCCTGCAATTGACTAGCAAACACGGCTCAAGAGTATCTACCGACATGCAATGTGATAAAAATTGGGCGGTATGAAAATGCAAAAATCTGATATGAACAAATACCCCCAAACTTATCATTTGCTCGTCCCGAGCAAAGTCCATTTATTCACAAAAAATTTCCTAACCTCACTTTCGCAGGGAACGCGATTGCACTGAGCATGTGCAACAAGCCGTTAAACCTCTAGGTGTCCCTAGTAGGAGGAGTGTTGTCTCCTGAGGGTTTTCAGCGGATACTACCCACAAAATCCGGTCAAGTTGGTTTGTAAAAATGACTAAGTTTCAAACCCTAAAGTTTTGTTTTAGAAAATAACAATTCTATAATCCTAAGTCTAGATTATCGAACCTTTATTTTTCACACCTCACATCTTATTTAACTACAGATTTTATATGTCTTTACGTGCAGTGCGGATAGTGTCGTTAAGTTCCAGAAGGATCGATTAGAGTCATCATGTCGCACAATAAAGCCCAGATAACAATTTTAAAAGGATCACATAAGTTTTATAATGAGTTGAGCATTTTTCAAGTTTCGTTTTGCAGTAAGGTTTCAACTTTAGAATTTCTATCTTCCTTAACAGGAAACTAAGTCGTATTTTTCACTCCACCTTTTTCTTGTTTTCATTTCATACACACCACTGTGAACGTGCAATAGTCTTTATCAAAGAGTAAAAACCTTCATATCTCCGTTAAAATTTTTTTTTAAAAGCCTGTCTTTTATCAAGATTATTCTCACACAAAGAACCGTTAGGAATTTTAACTCGGAGAGAACACTTGCTTGACTTTGTTTTAAACTGGACTTTCTAGGCTTCTTAGCGAGCTTTGGGCCAATGCATCCAAACCAGTTGGTTTTAGGGCATTAGGTGTAGAAACACCCCAGCGGACTTAATTACTCAAGTTACCTAGGTCCAAAAACAAAAGACAGTTTGGCGTGAAAATCAGATGATTTAATACGAACGGAGATATAACCGGCAGTTCAAATATTTTTTTGGATAAAAGACGTGTCTAGTGGGTTTGGTGTGTAATCTTTCCAATCAAGTTTTAGATGGGTTATTTTTCAGACTTAGCTCCTATTACGGCATCAATAACATTCCTTCATATTCGCTTTACTTCATAAACTATTCTTGACATTACTTATTTCAGAACAAACCTATTTGATCCTCAGAAAATCATTTATCTGTTTAAAAGTTTGAACATGAAAGACTTGTCATCTAATTCCCAAAACTCACGACACGTGTAGTGTGATGTAAAGACGTATATCAGCTATAGTTAACTTCAAAGGAGAGTTATTTTTCAGGTTTTCAAAATCCAAACATAAGATCTAGTTATTCCTATTTTTTCAAAAAAACCGTCGAATGTTGAATCAGAGTTCATCCACAAGCTAACTTGACAAAAAAGTTTTTATATTTTTGGAAAAATTTCAAATTTTTATGGTTTTTATGGATTTAATATGCAGATGCAAAATATACATATGAATGCGAAGGTAAGAAATGCGTACCGAGCGTACCCCCAAACTTAAACTGGACAGTGTCATCACTGTCATTGCATGAAGAGAGTAGTTTGAAGGTTCAAAATTGTTGGTTAGCGATACACAATTTTTATTTGTTTTTGTTTTGAAAGAAAAGAAAAAGAATATACACAAATATAAACAAAATGGTTTGTACATACCCCCAAACTTATTTGGAACAGTGTCCACTGTTCTTGGCTGGATAACCGAAGATTGGAGGTAGGCAGAGGAAGATCAATCAAGGTAAACCGGCTCCTGTAAGAACAGGAGCTCCTCTGTTGGTTCGGCGCTAAGGTACGGTTTGCATCGGTGTCCGTTCACTTTGAAGAGTGAACCGTCCTTTGGATTTTCCAAATCCACAGCGCCCTGCGGATACACAGTCCGCACAAAATACGGCCCTTTCCAGCGAGATCGGAGCTTTCCAGGATGGAAGTGAAGTCGGGTGTCGTAAAGAAGTACCTGCTGACCAGGTACGAAGGTTTTGCGCACAAGGTGTTTATCATGAAACACCTTCGTTCGATTCTTAATGACAACCGCGTTGTCGTAAGCCTCATCCCTAAGCTCGCTCAGTTCGCTCAGCTGCAGCTTCCGATGGCTGCCCGCGTCCTCCAGAGACAGATTCAGCTCCTTTATCGCCCAAAACGCGCGATGCTCGATTTCGACAGGAAGGTGGCAGGCTTTTCCGTACACAAGCCGATAGGGAGACATGCCAAGGTCGGTCTTATAAGCGGTTCTAAATGCCCAAAGGGCATCAGTGAGTTTCAAAGACCAATCCTTACGGTTCTTGGAAACCGTTTTCTCCAGTATCTGCTTGATTTGCCGATTTGAAACTTCGGCCTGCCCGCAGGTTTGGGGGTGGTAGGGCGTAGAAAGCTTATGATTAATGGAGTATTTCCGCATCAAGGCCTCGAAAGTCCTATTGCAGAAATGACTTCCATTGTCGCTAATGATCGCTCGGGGGTGCCCAAACCGTGAGAAAATGTTTTCTTTAAGGAACCTAACGACAACCTTGTTGTCGTTAGTTCGGCTGGGCACAGCCTCGACCCATTTAGAGACGTAATCAACAGCTAGAAGGATGTACAAGTTCCCAAAAGAGCTGGGAAACGGCCCCATGAAGTCTATCCCCCAAACATCGAAAATCTCCACAACCAAGATCGGTTGGAGCGGCATCTCGTTCCTCCGGGATATCCGGCCCATGTGTTGGCACCGGGAGCAAGTCTTGCAATAATCGTGAGCGTCTTTGAAAAGTTGTGGCCAGTAGAAACCACATTGCAAGATCTTCTCAGCTGTCTTTCTGGGCCCAAAATGCCCGCCACATGCTTGGTCGTGGCAAAATGACAGCACACTCTTGAATTCCTCATCTGGGACACACCGACGAATAATCTGGTCGGGACAGTACTTGAACAAGTAGGGTTCGTCCCAGTAAAAGTGTTTTACTTGGGATAAGAAGCGAAGTCTGTCCTGACGTGACCATTCGGTCGGTAGCAATCCCGTGGCCAAATAGTTCACAATATCTGCGAACCAGGGTTCGCAAGATACTGTCAAGAGTTGTTCATCCGGGAAAACGTCGTTTATCGGAATTGGAAGCGAAGGCGAAGAAGGAAGTCGCGAGAGATGGTCGGCAACCACGTTTTCACATCCTCGTTTGTCCTTAATGACAAGGTCAAACTCTTGAAGCAAGAGGATCCAACGGATTAACCGAGATTTGGCATCTTTCTTCGCAAAAAGATGGCGCAGAGCTGAGTGGTCAGTGTAGACAATGACTGGAGAGCCGATGAGGTAGGGCCTGAACTTTTCTAAGGCAAATACAACAGCTAAGAATTCCTTCTCAGTTGTTGTATAATTGAGTTGTGCGTCGTTCAGGGTTCGGCTTGCGTAATAGATTACATGCGGCATCTTGTTGATGTGCTGTCCAAGGACAGCACTGATGGCAAAGTCGGATGCATCGCACATAATCTCGAATGGGTGCGTCCAGTCAGGAGAAGAGAGAACGGGAGCAGAAGTGAGTGAGAGTTTCAGTGACTCGAATGCAGTCACACAGCTCGAGTCGAAGGTGAAAGGCGTGTCCTTGGCCAGCAAAAGCGTCAAGGGCCTAGCAATCTTGCTAAAGTCCTTGATAAACCGTCTATAAAAACCGGCATGGCCAAGGAAGGCTCGGATATCTCTGACGCATCGGGGAGGAGGCAGATTGGAAATGACCTCAATCTTTGCTTTGTCAACCTCTATGCCATTTTGCGAGATGATATGTCCTAAGACAATACCTTCACGCACCATGAAGTGGCATTTCTCCCAGTTCAAAGTGAGATTCTTGTCCTTACATCGGTAAGGACAGCGTCAAGATGCAGCAAACACTCGTCAAAGGAGTCGCCGAAAATGGAGAAGTCATCCATGAAAATCTCCAGAAATTTCTCCACCATGTCTGAGAAAATCCCCATCATACACCGCTGGAAGGTAGCGGGCGCATTGCATAACCCAAAGGGCATGCGTCAATATGCAAACGTGCCGAAAGGACAAGTGAAAGTGGTCTTGTCCTGGTCTTTTTCGGCGATGGGAATTTGATTATAGCCAGAGTAGCCATCAAGAAAGCAATAGTACTCATGTCCGGCCAATCGTTCGAGCATCTGGTCAATAAAAGGTAGCGGAAAGTGGTCTTTCCGCGTTGCGGCGTTGAGTTTTCTGTAATCAATGCAAACTCGCCACCCAGTTTGGGTGCGAGTAGCGATTAACTCATTCGCCTCGTTGGTTATGACCGTGATGCCTGACTTTTTAGGGACAACATGAATGGGGCTAACCCACTGGCTATCAGAGATAGGGTAAATGATACCACTATCTAGACATTTGACGATCTCCTTCTTCACAGCCTCCTTCATGACTGGATTAAGACGTCTTTGTGGATCTCGGGCTGGTTTGGCATCATCCATCAGATGAATGTGATGCTCAACGATGAGGGGACTAATCCCCTTGATGTCCGCCATGGACCAGCCAAAAGCTTGCCTGTTGCCGTGCAAGACCGTGAGAAGGGCTTTCTCTTGCTCGGGAGCTAGAGAAGCCGAGATGATGACAGGAAGGGTCTCGTTCTCACCTAAGTAAGCATACTTAAGGTGAGACGGCAACGGCTTGAGTTCGAGCGTTGGAGGTGAAATGATGGAAGGCAAGACTGGTGCAAAGGTCTCGAACTCAAAGGACTCCAGCAAAGGTTCAAAACGAGTGTAGGCAACCGAGTCGGATGGTTCAGGTAACTCATCCGAAAAGTCGAAAGATTCAAACTCGGGTTGTGCGCGGCTAAGATCGTTCGTGAACGTGAAACACTCGTAGTCGTTATCGGGCGCAGAAACAGCAGCAGGTTCGAAGAGACACGCACTAGTGGCGTCAAGATCATCGTGTTCAAACAGAAACTCCTCGAATTCACACTCTTCTGGTGTGATCTCCTGGATCGAGCAGACATCCAGTATATGAGCATTAGGTTCGGCGGGCTGATTCCCCAACCTAAAAATGTTGAGTTCAATTGTCATATTTCCAAAAGAGAGGTTCATTGAACCATTGCGACAATTGATCACAGCATTTGAGGTTGCGAGAAATGGGCGACCGAGTATCACCGGAATTTGATTCCGGGGGTTAGCTACAGGCTGTGTATCTAAGACAATGAAGTCGACGGGGAATATGAAGTCCCCGACTTTGATTAACACATCCTCTAGCTCACCCCTAGGATGGGTGATCGATCGGTCGGCCATCTGGAGAGTGCAGTGTGTGGGTTTCAGCTCTCCGACGCCTAATTGCTCGTATACTGAATACGGAAGCAAGTTAACACTGGCACCAAGATCTAATAGTGCGCAGTTGATGTTCTTATCCCCAATAGTAATTGAAATCGTAGGACAGCCAGGGTCCTTCCGTTTTTGTGGTAGAGATTGGGTAAGGGCATCACTCACAGCACTAGCCAAGAAAACTTTCTTGGGTACCTGAGACTTCCTCTTTTTCGTGCACAAGTCCTTTAAGATTTTCGCGTAAGAAGGGACTTGTTGGACAGCATCTAAAAGAGGAATGTTAATGTTAACTTGCTTGAATAACTCCAAAATCTTCTCCATTTGTGGATTTTGTTTGTTAGACCTCAACCGGTTTGGAAATGGAACATTTTGAAAATTGGTTGAGTCTAATGCTGGAGGAGGAGATTTTGGAGTTGGAACGGATCCCAGAATAGGTGTTTTCGTGGAGTGAGAAGCGGGTCCGTTTAGAGAAGAAGAGGAAGGAGAGCCTTGTGAAGAACGGAGAATAGGCTCGGAAGACGAAGAAGAAGAAGCAGGAGAAGAAGAAGAAGAAAAAGAAGCGGCCGGGGTGTCATCGTTGATTTGCTTGCCAATGTTGTTTTGCAGCACCCTCCCTGATCTCAGTGTGGTCACGGCACTCACATTATGGTTTTGTTGTTCAAGAGCAACATGTGCATTATGTGGGTGGCCGGGATTTGGAAGTGGCTGGGACGGGAGCTTCCCCTTCTCTCGCTCGCTCAAGGCCGCGTTCAGCTGTGCAATCTGGGCCTCGATGGTCTTGATGCTCTGCCCGTGTGCGGCGGTGTGTTGCACTAAAGATTGGATCGAAGACTGGATGTTGGCGGTGGATTGAGTCGATTGTTTAACAAACGCATCCAGACTTCGCTCGAGCGAGGAAACCTTATCGTTGTTCGACGGAACAAAGTTGTTTGGTGGAAAGGAATTGTTCGGTGCAAAGTTGTTCGTCTGGTTTTGGTAAGGCTGGGGTTGGAAGGGCTGCTGATACTGAGTTTGTTGTTGCGCTTGTTGTTGTGGTGGAGGGGCCCTTTGGAAATTGTTGCCCTGGAATTGATTCTGATTCTGATTCCAGGCGAAATTGGGGTGGTTCCTCCAACCGGGATTGAAGGTGGAAGAGTATGGATCATTCCTCGGTCTTTGCTGGAATGCATTAACCTGATCCTGTCCTTGCGAGGGTGGATTGTAAGGACACTCTTCAGTCAAGTGGGACGGATCGGAACAACAAGCGCAGATGGTACGAAGGGGGAGAACAGGGGCAGGAGTAGGAGAAGAAAATTTGCTCTCTATTGCTTCAAGCTTTTTTGTTATTGCAGCCATTTCAGCTCTCATCGCAATAGAGACATCAAGCTGGTGAATTCCTACCCTAGACTGACCGGTAGAAGTGGAGGTAGAAGAAGAAGAAGGAGTCGGTCTGGTGCTCTCCCACTGTAGCGTTTGCTCCGCAAGATCGTCAAAGAACTGCCACGCTTCCTCGTCAGATTTGGATAGGAAGTGGCCCTGACAGATGGTTTCCAGCAACTGCTTCGTTGCTGGGTTCAGTCCCTCATATAAGGTTTGGCAGAGTTGCCATTTCTCTATACCGTGGTGAGGACACTGAACAAGAAGGTCTTTGTATCGGTCAAAGCACTTCCAGAAGGGTTCAGAAGGAAGCTGGGAGAATTGGTTGATCTCATTTCGAATTCTTGCGGTCTTATGATTTGGGTAGAATTTTTTCAGAAACGCTTTAACAAACTCGTCCCAGCTGGTGATTGAGTGGGAGGCGGTGCTATACAGCCATTTTTCTGCGAGATCGCATAAAGTGAACGGAATGACCCGTAGACGTATAGCATCGTCCGACAGCTGGGTGGTTTTCATCATGGCACAGACATTTTGAAATTTGTTTATGAAGATATAGGCATCTTCAGATTCAAGCCCATGAAAACGTGGAAGCATGTTGATGAAATGGGGCTTAATTTCAAAGTTGTCCCCATTGGCCGGAGGAAGAGAAAGGCAGGTGGGAAGTGCAGAACGGGTAGGGTAGAAACGATCCTGGAGCGCAATTCGCTGCGGCGCTACAACAGGCGGAGGTGGTGGGAGATTGGTCTCCATAGGAGGTGGAGCCAATCCAGGGGTGGTCAACGAGATGTTCGGATTAAATCCCGACATCGCGGAAGAAGAGGTTGGTGAAGGTGAAGGTGAAGGTGAAGATGTATGAACAGAATTCCGGTCAACGTCGGAGTTGGCCGGCCAAGGAAGGGGTGAAAGAGGAGTGGACGGAGTATCGACTTCGGAGTCGATCGCGTAGTCGGTCGCGACTAACGTAACGCGGACTAGACGGGCGCTAGTGTCCCGAGTCCAAGCGGACATACACTAAACGAGTTTAGTATAGTCAAAGCGGAGAAGGTGAGGGTAAGAAAACGTCAATGAAGAAAGGCGATGGGTGTTGGGTGAAAATGGATTTGGCGACAAAAGGGCAAGTTTTTATAAAAGTTTTTGATTTTTTCTTTTTTTATTTTGTTTTTAGAAAGAGATTTACAGAAGTATGTACGGAAATACGGCTTAAGCAATCACAAACAAGATATGCACAATCACACCTAGATCTAGGGTAACCTAGGTCTACTAGACCTGCTCCTGAACTTGATTGTCGAAGTTAAACAGTGTCGAGAAACAGGCTTAAAAATACACTGATCACGAGGCCAGGTAAGTGCAGAGATAAGGGGAGGTTGTCCAACGCTTTCGCGAAGTTCCTTAATTAAATAACCCTTTCTCTTTCGGCGGTTGCGCCTTTAACACTTTCCTAGACACCCCGTAAACAATATACGGTTAAGCAAGGTTCTAAACAAGGTTTATCTTCTCCTAATGAGCGCGAAGTCCTTAGGGCTGAAGTCTAGTATTTTTTAATTACAATGGACAATGCACATGCTTTAGTGATTTCCGGGGTCCTGGGAAGGGTGATGAAATCCCCACCCAATCTGGATTGGTTTCAAGCCCCTTAAGTCCGTATTAAAGAATGCAAAACAGTAACAATATCAACAGCAAACAATTTTTATTTGCGGCGCAAAGAATCCTGCACAAGAACAGTTTATTGGAAGGGGGAGAAGAGTTTGCGCAAAGAAACCTGCAGAAAACACAATTCAGTGGAGTCCAGAGGAGTGGAGAGAGGCAGAGGAGCTTACAGAGAGAAAATAACACCCTGACCCCACCAAACAGCCGCGCAAGCGCGGCCAAACAGGTGATAAGGCCGCGCTTCCGCGGCAGTATAGAGGGATTGGGCCTTGAAATTTTGTGAAGATGCCTTTCTGTGTCTCCTCTTGTTGTCTTGATGTCCTGAAATTGGATTTGCTCACTGGAACAGCTCCAGATTTGTACAGTAGACCGGATGCTTCGTTTTCGTCCGTCGCGGTGTAGCCGCGAAAATGTGGGTCTATCTTCCCACGTCTTTGGCACTGTACTTGAACTCCGTATTTCCAACGTCCTTGGCGTCGATCTTGAGCTTCGTATTTCCTGCACACTTGCACAAAAACTAATCAAGAATAACAAGATGGTTTCTTTTACAAAGTATATATATTTTTTTTTTTTGGTTTTTTGGTTGTTTTTATATTCACAAATTAACCCGAAATTACACAAGGAAATAAACTACCGTCTCCCCGGCAACGGCGCCATTTGATTGATATGGTACGAGCGTGTTCAAGTTTAAGTTTAAATACCGCAATCAAGACGGTTTCGCACGTAGCTAGCCGGTTGAGTACGGGTCGTCCGCAGGGAGATGGGAATCTTTTTCTATGTGTTTTTCGACGAGTTAAGTCCGGTTGTTCAGATTTTGTTTGTAGTTATCTAAGTGTTGAGTTGATATTTAAAGAGAGCATGTTAGGGTTAGGATTAGGTTAGTTTGAGTTAGGAGTCTCCACATCTTTCGTTTCCCTTCTTAATATCGTGTTACGGTAATCGGCAACAACGGGGATTAGCACGACTAGGAAGGACTTTGCGAGTATAAGCTAGGCTTTCCAACGCATAAGTCTTCCTTTTGGTGCTTGTCCGTCCGTTCTTGGCTCTTAGCCATAACCTCCGGTTAATCCAACCACAACCGGTCTCACTACGGAATCACCGCTATCATGTAGGATAGGGTGCCGTAAGGAGCGGATTGTGGTTGGGTTAACGGGAGTCGATTTAAGATGTTGGGAAAGGAAAGAGTGAGAGAGATTTCCTTCTCTCAAACTTCCCTTATCCTACCCTAACAAGAATGAACTACTCACACATCATAATACGGAAAAATAAAACAACACAAAAGAGGAAGATAGAAAGAAGGAGATTAGAAGAATACGACTAACTATTTGCGACCTCACCTTGGCGAGGATCAAGCGTAAGTATCATTGTCATATGTAAGGATAAAGAAAAAAGAGAAGAAAGAAATAACAAGGAAATAACAACAACTACTTAACGAATTAAAATTACAACAAGCATAAATATAAGGAGACAAGCATGGTAATAAAATGGTCTTCTTTATTCATCACTCTTCACTCAAAAGCTCACTTACAAGTTTAATGGAGAAGAGGTGAGAAGAGGAAGAAGAACATGTAACTAAAACATAGCAAAAGAAATACAAAGTTATGGACCCTTTCCTTCACAGAATTCTGGGGTATTTATAGGCTGGAAAATGAGAAACTAGGGCAATAATACGGGCCCATATGAAATTACCAACCTACCCCCCAAAGCCCTGCGCACTTGGCGCCAAGATGGCCGCGGAAGCGCGGCCAAAACCACAATTTGGCCGCTCTTCCGCGGCCGTTTAGATGAGTTGGGTCTGGATCTGTTTGGTGGGACCCTGGTTTGATGTGAGCATCCTTCTGGTATATGTATTTTCCCATAATTGCTTTACGAATTTTCCAGAATTTCTGTTGAGGGAAAGGTGGACTTTTTGTCAAGATTTTGTCATGATTGCCTCGAGCTCCGCGTAGATCTCTTGGATCTTGTGCCACCATTGAGCCTTGTGCCTGAAAACGACATTGATTTGACATTTTGTCTTCCTAAACCGGTATCTGGCAGCATACGGATGAAGAGCGGAGACCGTGTTTTATCTGTGGTTGGCAGGAACCGGATTTTTGTCGTGTTTTCCATGAATTTCTCCGTTTGAGAACCGGGAACCTGTATCCTGCAATTGACTAGCAAACACGGCTCAAGAGTATCTACCGACATGCAATGTGATAAAAATTGGGCGGTATGAAAATGCAAAAATCTGATATGAACACTCGCCCAGTAATAACAAATGTACATAATAAACCAAACTGTACTACCATTGCATCCAGGCTATCCACTACGACAATCCGCAACATCATAGCACAACACAGAACATCAACGTAAATATCACGTTCACAAATCTGGCTAAAAGGACTATAGCAGTTAGACAGGATTTACCGATCAAATGACATTCACGGTCGCAGATATAATGTAAATACTGTGAACTAACATGTTTAAAATTTTCGACCGACTAAATTTTCCGAAGTGGGCCCTAAGCAAAACTGTAGCACTCAAAATAAATCTGGGCCCAATCAGAATATTCCATAAACCCTATTTCCATGTCCAAGACACACTGCAGAAATTTAGTGCAGCGCGGCTACTGTTCGGCAGTGGAACCGCGGCCAAAAAGGGGCTGTGGCCGCGGTTCCGCGGTGCTACAGTGCCTTCAAGCCACCAATTTTCTGCAGTATTCTTTAAAAACCCCTCTCGTATTTTACAATGTACCAAATAATTTTTTAGAGCACAGAAAAGTTCGACAGAAAGTACGACATGGAAACGCGGTTTTTGGAAAGTCCGTTCGATCGAACTTGTAATCACGTTAGAGCAAGCTAGACTAGGTTAATGGCCTGGCTCTGATGCCAGTGTAAGTGGACGGCGGCGCCCCGGCCGTCAATCCGACGCCGGAATGCGGAAACGAAACTTTTACGGAACTTGTAAATCGGCACCACCGCGCACTAAAATCCCGGATCGGGCCATTAACCTAAACCTAGCAAATACGTGAAAGGGTAGAATGCTATACCGAGCGATCCGTGTCCTTCGGTTTTCGGCCTCCACTCCGATCACCTCGCGGAATCTCCGGTCTTCATCTCCTCGTCGGAAAGGGCACTACATCGCCGGGTTCTTTTACGGACTCCCACCACTGGACCGAGGCAACTCGAGCACGAAGTTGGCGAGTCGACGTGCCTAAGGATGCTGTAGATGAAGTGTGGATCACTTTGTCTCATGGGGTTATGAAGTTGCCATTTGATGTGGAGAAATGAACTTTTGGAGAGGTGAGGAATTTTGTAGCAAGCTAAAAATGTGATGAATATTTTTCCCACAATCAAAAATGAATCTCTCTCCCTCATGAATGTGGCCGGCCTCTCTAAAGAATGGGAGTGGGAAAAAATGCAATCAAGGAAGGTGAGTGTAGGAAAAGGCAAGGTGACCATAAGCAAATGTGTGATGATAATGAGAAATAAAAGTCACACCATTTCCTAATCAACTCACATCTCAATTAATGCAAACCATGTGAAGAAAAAGGAAAGATGCTATCATAATCTTTCCATTTACAAATAAACCCCCTCCACATAACTAATTTGCACACTTGCAAATAACCCCCTCCATCGGAAAAATTCGGCCGTGAAGGAACAAAGAAAATCTGGCCGAAACGGAATGCAAACTGGCAACTTCAAAAAACCGATCCCGTAATAAATTACAGGAAAACCCCGCGACTGTATATACATACCCGCATTTGTATTCCGACCGAATACAAATGCAATGAGACAAAATCTACACAGTACAATACTAGGATCCGGCTTAAACCAAAGCCCGCTAGTATTATCCGTCTGATCATGATCCATGCAATACCGCACGTATCTGATCGAACTCTGCCATATCTTCATACGGCCTTTACAGCGTTTCGCCCGAAGCTTGAGAAACGGTTTGTGGGGGACTCTAAAGACTCGTCAATACTTTGGTTGTGGATTTAACCACTAGCACGTCAGAGGTATTAGCCAAACGTAACGGGCTACCAGGTATTGACTAAAAGGGACGTCTGTGAGCAAACTCATCGTGACACCCTACTGAGCCTGTCAGTGACAATATCCATACAGTCCGGTCCGTTCGTCTATGAGCATCGCATGGCGGGCCTAAGGGATTGGTAAAAGTCAGACCCCCAAAAGCGGTACAAGTCGTGTCGGAGTGTAACCCAGAACACCCTGAGATACTACCAGAATACCTACCAGTAAATCTTTTGCCTTGGCCAAGGACTTCGTGTAATGGCTCTCCTAGACACAGCGGACCTCACCCCCAATACCGGGAGAGACGAACCCCTGCAGATCCGCTCACTGCCTCCATGTGGCTCGGGACTGTACCCAACTAAAACCTGTTTGCACGACTCCTTTAAGCCGTGGTAGGGTAGTAATCAAAGCACACTGGGAACTCACACGAGACAAATGACGATCTCAGGTCGATGAACTAACCTGTACACATGTCACCAGGGAACTGCTATCTGACGTCAGGTATAATACCAACTAGCAGGTTCCCAGCGAGTCCCGTCCGGTGTATTCATAACCTAATGAGCACCTGTATACATCTTAGGTGAACCAACTGACACCAGTGGCTTGTGAGACCGGCCACCGCCCCTCGTCGGGGTCTCGACTGTATACACTAGTCTACTCTGGAGTATCGATGCCCTGTCTCGAAACTCCCACGACTAGGGACCTTTTAAGGATGTGCTTATAGACCCCAGCTCCCACGTATATGATCGCCATCATACTGCTGGTAGTCAAGCAAGAATCCTAGGGGCTCTATCAACGTGCAATAGTGATCAGTAATGTCACCTAAAACAGTACACGATGATAAAGATAAACCAGATAGCATACTATCATCTTGAGTAAGATTGTCTTAACGGTATAGGTCATCTCTCAATCATTGCAATCACGTGCTTGTGATCCAATAATTGACTCTGAGGGCACTATCTCCAACATTAATTAGCTAACTTAATGATTTTAGGATAACAAATAAGGATTAGGGTTTGAAATTATACCTCTCAAGAACAAAATCTAGCAACTAGTTTCATCAACTTTTGCCTCCAATGATCAAGATTTTCTTGAAGATCCATGCTAGTTTAGTAAAAGGAAATGATGGATTAAGTTTTATTTATGAATTTGGGCATTTATTTTGGGATTTTTGAAGAATTTTGAAAGCAAGAAGATGAAGAAATGAGCAAGGAAAAGATGAGGGCAGACTTGGGGGGGCTCGGCCAAATAGTGGGGGAGGGGGGTTTGTGCAAAAAGTGAGGAAAATTCTAGCACAAAACCATTAATGCTTCATTAAATGCAAATTGCCACCTTTTCTTTCTTTTCTTTTCTTTTAAATTTTTATTTTAAATTCACAAAATATCTAGATATTTGGATGGATGGATTAACAAAAATACCTAGTGATTAGATTAGTAATGATTCAAATTAGAAGTAATTAACCCAAAATGTAATTACCACTAATTAAGTGTGTAAATAACACATTAAAATAATATTTAATTAGGGAAAAATTCTATATGATCCAGAACTTCCAATTGACCCCCAAAGCCCACGCACTAGCTTCATTCTAGCTAAACTAGGTGCCGTGAAGTCTTTAAAAAAGTTTGATTATAATCGGGTTAAAACGGAAAACACCGACTATTTTACCCGAAAACGGAAAAATTAGCATAACGATTTCTAAAACGTTACAATCTTCCCCCCTTAAACAAATTCGGTTCCCGAATTGAAAATTCTCATTAGGCATACCTTTAAAGAGATGAGTACAAAACTCCCAAATCTCGTTCGCTGCCTCCCGACTGATCACCTCAGTATACGGCTACGCCAAGAACCTTCACATATAGCAAGACCCTTGACCGAAGTCTCTCCACCTGCCGATCCACTAAAACTATCGGCTGCTTGTGAACGAAAGATCGCGTCCAAGCTAAAAAGTCTGATGCTGAATCATATGAGAAAGGTCATGAAGGTAATTGCGAAGTATCGACACAAGGAATATGGGGCGAATACTCAAAATCTGGACGGAAATGCCATATTATAGGCAACGGAACTAACTCGCTCGAGGATCTCAAAGGACCAACAATCTGGGACTAAGCTTCGCAAAACTCAACATGCCATTCATCAGAAAAATCCGTAGGAATACATGATCTCCCACTGCGAACTCAACTCTGCGACAACAACTGTCAGCATAAGACTCCTGTCTACACGGGGCTGCTCTCATCCTGAACTGAATCAACTGGATCATTTCCGTAGTCTCATTACTAGCCGGGGTCCAAAAATCCTACTCTCGCAGAGTCAGAAAAACAGACTAGCAATCGACACGACCTACCAAACAAAACCTAAAGGTTGCCAATTGGAATGTCTCCTGATAACAGCTATCGAAGAAGAACCCTATTCATGGCAAGTGACGATCCCAACTGCCCACAACCACCTAGTACGTACGCACAAGCATAACCTCCAGAGTCTGTATAGTCCGCTCTCTCTTACCATCGGCCTATAGATGGGAAGCGGAGCTAAAGCTCAACCAAGTACCCAAGGCTTCCCAAAGCTTCTGCCAAAGACGGCAAGCGAACTGGGTGCCACTATTGGATTAAACGCATGAAGGTACTCCATGCAAACGCATAAACTTAACGAAGAACAACTGAGCAAACTGAGCACAACCGAACAACAAACACCCAAATGGAGTCATAGCCTGTCTAAACCTGGGTAGACACCACAACAAAATTCATGGAGATCTGCTCCCATTCCCACTCTGGAACGGTTAAAGGTTGCAACTCTCTTGCCGGTCTCCAAATGCTCAACCTTATCTCACAACTGGTCAGACACCTCAAAACGAAATCCGAAACTTCACTCTTCATCCCTGCCCACCCGTAACTATCTCACAAGTCACGTTACATATTTGTGAACTTGAATGAACACAGAAAGTTGACTGATGTGCCTGCTCTAGGATTTCACGTCTCTACCCATCAGTATCAGGTACACATAAACGCGTCCCTAAACATAGCATACCCTAGTCACAAATCAAGGACTCCGAATCTTTACCCTGCCGAACATGCTCAAGTATCACAAACAACGAGCATCGGTGGGCTGTGCTTCACGAAAACGATTAAGTAAAATTTGACGGGCGCGGACACGAGCAAGCTATTTCCCCCTTTAGAAGAGGCGAACCTAGCTATACTCCACAATCGCACAAGAACTGCAAATCTGCAGAAGACTGTCTCAGAACTGCGCACAACTGGGACAAGCTAAATCCCGGGCCTACGACTCAAGCATCAGCTACCACAATCGCCTTGCCATGGGTAATAAAGGATCTCACAATCACAATCCTTTACAAGCTCCATCCAACGGCGTTGTCTCAACAATCAAAACCCACTGCAGGAAGATGCACACTATGCTCCGGTGGTCCGTGAAAATCTGACACGATTCTCCACACAAGTAATGTCCCAAATCTTCAACGCACGACCACCGCGGCCATCTCCAGATCATAAGTAGGATATCCTGCTCTTGCTTCCTCCAACTGTCAGGAAGCATGAGCAATAACTCTAAAATGCTACATCAGTGCAAAAATTGAGCCCCACTCGTGAAACATCACAGTAAATAACAAAGTCGCTCGATCAAGAAGGCAAAGAAAGAACTAGTACAGTTGTCAACCGAGTCTTCAACTGCTGAAAACTCCGCACGCATGCCTCAGTCCAAGAAAAGGAAAGTCCTTCCCAGTCAGTCCAGCCCACGGTGCAGCGATACACAAACAATCCTGCACGAAACGGAGGTAAAAACCTGCTAAGCCTAAAACTGTGGACAACTGCCCCCGTTGC
The DNA here is from genome assembly GCA_030015575.1 of Agapanthus africanus. Taxonomy (NCBI): domain Eukaryota; kingdom Viridiplantae; phylum Streptophyta; class Magnoliopsida; order Asparagales; family Amaryllidaceae; genus Agapanthus; species Agapanthus africanus. The sequence continues at coordinate 255,711,873 of CM057349.1, forward strand.
AAGTCCGGGCCAAGCTGTACGGCCTCGATCTTCATCAGGTCCATACGAATACCGTCTCCCGTAACCACATGACCTTAGGAAGTCACACAATCAAGCCTGAAGGAACACTACGAGAATTTAGCAAACCGCTGGGGCTCTCCCAATGTCCGCAAAGCAAATCCTCAAGTGCTGCTCAAGTTCCTCACGACACATTGGAAAAGACCAAAATGTCATCACTAACACAACAATAAACTGGTCAAGGAATGGCCTGAAGAAATCTGGTTCATCACATACACGAATGCTGCTGGGGCATTGGTGAGTCCAACGACACCACCAAATCACATACTTCCCGTAGCATGCACAAAAGCAGACTTCGGAATGTCATCACTCCGAACCCGAAACTATAGATGACCTGATCCCAAACAAACTTAGAAAATGTCTCGCACTCTGGAGCAAGTCGAACAAATCGTCAATGCTAGGTAAAGGATACCTATCCGCACCGTAACTCGGTTCAATTGACGATCAATCAACACACAACCTCAAACTGTCGTCTTTCTCCCCGACGAACAGAATAGGAGCTCCCCAAAGCGAAACACTTGGACGTACAAGTCCCACCTATCTAGCAACTCTGCAGGAGATCCTTAAGCTCCCTAAGCTTCACCGGCTCATCTAGAACAACGTCGGAAAACCCTCGCACGATAGGAATCCGGTCTAACAAACCTACTGTGGCTTTGGTATCACTAATGGAAGAAAAGATTCCTCGACATCCTCTCCTCAAAAGCCGACTAGCGAAAAAGGCTGAATTCAAGCTGTGATGGGCAGCACTACTGTCCCCCTGCACAACAAGAACTGACTCACCGGGAAACAAATCCTGACTGTTTCCGCAAGGCGGTCTACAGACGCATAGCACGTAGTATCTAGTCCATGCCCAGGAGAATGTCAAATCCAACATCTCAAGAAGGATCAAACTGACGAATGAATCTCTTAAACGATTGGCACATGACCGAAACACGTGTCGTCCAACAAAAGAATCACTGACAGAAATAACACAACAACGGCTGATCTAGCATACACAACTCTCGGCCCAACTATGGTACAAAGTGTGTAAAACAAACGAGTGCATAGATCCCGAACAAAACAACCCTACGAATCAAAAGAACATACGAATTTAAGAATATCTAAAAACTCCGCATTGGATGCCCGCGCGTCCCGATGAGTAGAAGCAAACTCTCGAGTCTGCCCTCTACCCGCAACTGGCCGAACTCCTCCTCTTCCAACCTGTCCCCCCAGAGCGAACCCTTCGTGACCACGACCTCTCCGAACACGATTCTGACGCAGTGCTACGGAACAATTCCTGATGAGGCGATGAAGGCTCTTGCACCAGAAACATTCACGCGATGACTGCTGACCCTCCTGGGGATGAGAGCTAAAAGACTGACCTCATCCCAAGCCTCCGCTACTCCGGCGACGTGCCCGAAACCTATCACGGCGACTAAACCTCTGTCTCTGGGCTGGTACACCTGCACGAGCCCTCCTCTGCTCCGGAACTCCCAAAGTCAATTGAAGACGTGCCTCGTCAACTAGGGCTGCATCCATTGGTGCTATGTAAGTGACGAAATGTTGTGTACTGACCGCAAGGAACAACTGGGTAACAGGGATGGCAACCTCCTGTCGCTGTGCACTACTGGCCTCAACCAAAGACCTCATCATCTGGTGCAAGTCCTGCATATCTGCCTCAAGCCTGGCAATACGGTCTATCGAAAGCAGATCCATCAGCTCCTGTGCAACGGGCGTACCATCCTGGTCAGTACTCGTTTCACACGAGTCAACTCTGACCTCGGCCCTCGCTGCATCACTCTGAGTCCTCATAGTCATCGGTGGCTAAGGTTATAAATGGAAAAGGATTCAATAAGAACACGGAAATTGAATCACAAGGATATGTATCATCAAGAAAGGAATTTCAAGCAATTTGTACTTAAGTCACTTTAGGCGGAGTACCATGATCGTGAGTATGCCGCGGACATACACACACTACGTTACTCTGCTTAAGCTACCTACTCCATCATACCAAGACCATCCTACACTCCGAAAGGTAAAACCTAGCGCTCTGATACCAACTTTATCACAACCCGAAATCGGCACGTGACGGCCCTTAAACTACGCAACGTCTACAGGCGTAACGCAATTTAAGTAAGCCGAAAACCCAGCAATCTAAACCATCAAAAGTAGTAAGTGATACCAGCATTTTCAAAACTTTTGAAATCTCAAACCAAATTCTTTAAAGTCCAACTTTACTTTCTTAAAAATTTTGGCAGCACCTCCTTTGTAAAAACTAACCCCAAAAATGGGTACAACATAAATATAAAGTAAAGCATCCCCAACGGGAGCAAATCCATGCCCAACAGTGGAAAACAACCACCACAACAAATATACGACGCCGTAGCGAAGAAATAAAAGACCATATAAGTAAAACTGCATAACAGATATCCAAGTCACCAAAATATACAATATCATCCTCACATCAAGTCTCTAAGTCATACACATGAAAGTGGTAGATGGAGAGTACAGGATACAACGAATATACAATAAGCAACATTGGATAACCGCAAAACCCACCTATAGCAAAACTGCACGCAGTCGGCTGAAGTGGTATCCGCCGCAAAAGATGATACGAAAGATGAAAACCCTGCCGCGACTGCCCTGAGGGACTACCTGCAAAACACTGTGGCACAACGGGGGTGAGTTGCCAACTCGTGAATAGTAAATAACATATGCAGGTAATCGCAACTATGTACGTACAACGCGAGTCTAATACAAGCTAGCGGATAGCAATAAATGGTCATATGTATGCAACAGTCATGAATGGTACTCTAGCAGGTGCAACTAATACATGAAGCAATAATATGACAATATGTATATGCAACAGTCATGAAAAATACTCTATCAGGAACTACTAATACATTAAGCAATGCATAAAAATAAATGAAGAGTATGGAATAAAACATGTCATTCTCACGGAATCCTGACCTCGTGACAGGACCAAAGTCCAACAAGACAATCTAAATCCCAAATTTCCTAAAATCGGCCCCCAAACTGGCCCTCATATCAAGTAAATCTCATATATTCTGAATGTATAATATCAAGTAAATCTCATATATCCTGAATGTACAAAATCAAGTAAATCCCATATATCCAATATCCAATATCGAGTAAGTTTCATATAAAGTGAGTGTCCAACATCGACACCCAAAAACATCATGAAACAAGTGTCTAGAATCGACACATAAATACTGATCTATCAGGCACTGTCACCACGACTGGCCCTCCTGATAGGTATATCATACGCTATCCCGAAAACTCGAGTGCCTAGCTCTGATACTCGAAATTCGACGTATCCATACGTACATGACCCCGGTCGGTATCCCCACGATAACCACCGTGTCAGAAATACTGTCACCGGTAGGTATGGTTCCCCTGTCAGGTTCATCGGCGTGGTCCATCGAAATACCTTTCTTGCCCCGGGGTACCTCCGAGCCCCACCATGTACCCGCACGCGGCCCACGACGCCTCCTCGCATAGGGTATATATATATATATCAGAACCGATAAAACTCATGATGACTGCAGAAATATCATATCAAGAGAAACCAGGTTTTTCAAATAATGCATAATTTCATGAAACAACCACGATCCTTAAATCCAGAAAACATCAAGTATTGAATAAGTATAACTGCATGAATCAATACATATATATTAGCGTCCCATTCCACTAAGCGTCCCATTCCACTGTTATATATACTTGAGTAAAAATATCTGAGAACATCATATGAAATCCATGAATGTAAAATATGCAACATGAAACAGTAATATAAGCATATAAAGGAAAAACCGCTATTTAATTGCAACAAGTTAATATATATATCATATGGTTCCTAATTTCCTCAAGTCCATACAACATCAAATAAAGGTGAACATTTAGCTATAGCCTGGTATGCGTAACCATGTTGGCATAGTAAGATATGTGTATCTACCTATCAATAATGATGTAATACCCTCCAGGTATAAGTGTAAGTATGTATGCGAGATGTACATGTAGCTATGTCTCATATGTGTATATACCTATCACTAATGGTACAATACCATATAGGTATATAGGTAACTAGCATGTAAACATGTCAAGGCATATGTGTAAGCATGTAGGTATACAGGTATGCTATATGTCATATGCACAAAAGGAAATAAGGATCATGTCTCAATTCCCTAAACAATACAATATCACCTATGTATAGGTGTTGTGCGTGTCATGGAAATTATTGACGGTGTGTGTGTAGCATACAATTAGTGCTCGTGAAACATGAACTATCAATAATGGTGTTGTGTCTCATTAATACAAAGTCCATACACAAGGAAATGAGATAAGCAACAAAGGTATACATGTACAATCAATATCCGTATACTTCTAACTAATAGTCATGTCATTTGATCTAGCCCAGACGCATAACGCCATGCGGGTGATCCCCATATAAATGTTAAATCTACTCACCATCGTTCCTGGCTAAGTAAAGCCAACTACTCTCTTTCCCCTGTTCGCAGCGCCCGAAGTCCCCGCCTGCGATCCTGAAAGCATATAACAATATAACAAGTATATATTAGCAATCGATCAATAACACGTACCAACTACGTTTGACAGACGCACCAACTCCAAAGCTACTCTCAAGTGTTCGTCAAGTGGCTAGCGCGCGTAGTGACACTACGAAACCAACTCAAGAGCAAAAGCTACACAAGGACACGAACGACATCGGCACGATCCTAGCTAGGAACGCAAAGCGACACAACTATCAAGCCTGGACCCTGATCGTACCGATTGCGTATTCAAAACACAATAATAAACGTGGAATCTAATATAAATAACGTCGCAACATCAAAATAAACCCACGCCTAAACTTACCGAAATCTAGTAAGCAACATATATCATTTTAGCTCAAAACTACAAATTTTTACCGAAACTAGCAATCACAAACATCACCATAAGGCATGATTAAACCATACAAACCCTAACTATACTTTTAATCACTCTTAATTAGGGTTTAGTAAAAGCTTAGTTTGCTAATCAGCTAATTTTACAATTAGGAAAATATTATTTAACAAACTAGCAACCAGGTTTAGTTTTCCAAAACAACAATTAACCATTAACCCTTTAATCAAGTTTAAACACTAACTTGAACTTCCTTAAAATTATAATGAATGAATTAAACAACACTTTAAAGCTATATTAACCAATTAATTAGCTTACTTAATGATTTTAGCATAACAAATAAAGATTAGGGTTTTAAATTATACCTCTCAAGAACAAAATCTAGCAACTAGTTTCATTAACTTTTGCCTCCAAAGATCAAGATTTTCTTGAAGATCCATACTAGTTAAGTGAAAGGAAATGATGGGTTAAGTTTTATTTATGAATTTGTGGATTTATTTTGGGATTTTTGAAGAATTTTGAAGGCTAGAAGATGAAGAAATGAGCAAGGAAAAGATGAGGGCAGACTTGGGCGGGCTCGGCAAAATAGTGGGGGGGGGGGGGTTTGTGCAAAAAGTGAGGAAAATTCTAGTACAAAACCATTAATTCTTCATTAAATTCAAATTGCGGGCTCGGCTAAATAGTGGGGGAGGGGGTTTTGTGCAAAAAGTGAGGAAAATTCTAGCACAAAACCATTAATGCTTCATTAAATGCAAATTGCCACCTTTTCTTTCTTTTCTTTTCTTTTAAATTTCCATTTTAAATTCACAAAATATCTAGATATTTGGATGGATGGATTAACAAAAATATCTAATGATTAGATTAGCCATGATTCAAATTAGAAGTAATTAACCCAAAATGTAATTACCACTAATTAAGTGCGTAAATAACACATTAAAATAATATTTAATTAGGGAAAATTCTATGTGAACCAAAACTTCCAATTGATCCCCCAAAGCCCGCACACTAGCTTCATTCTAGCTAAATTAGGTGCCGTGAAGTCTATACAGAAGTTTGATCACAATCGGGTTAAAACGGAAAACACCGACTATTTTAGCCTAAAACGGAAAAATTCGCATAACGATTTCTAAAACACTACAATCTTTCCCCCTTAAAGAAATTCGGTCCCCGAATTTAAAATTCTCATTAAGCGTACCTTCAAAGAGATGAGTACTAAACTCCCAAATTTCACTCGCAGCCTCCCAACTGATCACCTCAGTATACGGCTGCACCAAGAACCTTCACATATAGCAAGACCCTTGACCGAAGTCTCTCCACCTGCCGATCCACTAAAACTATCGGCTGCTGGTGAACGAAAGATCGCGTCCAAGCTAAAAGGTCTGATGCTGAATCATGTGAAAAAGGTCATGAAGGTAATTGCGAAGTATCAACACAAGTAATACGGGGCGAATACTCAAAATCTGGGGGGAAGAGCCATATTATAGGCAACGGAACTAACTCGCTCGAGGATCTCAAAGGACCAACAATCTGGGACTAAACTTCCCAAAACTCGACACGCCATTCATCGGAAAAATCCGTAGGAATACATGATCTCCCACTGCGAACTCAAGTCTGCGACACCAACTGTCGGCATAAGACACTTGTCTGCACGGGGCTGCTCTCATCCTGACCTGAATCAACTGGATCATTTCCGTAGTCTCATGACTAGCCGGGGTCTAAAAATCCTACTCTTGCAGAGTCAGAAAAACAGACTGGCAATCGACACGACATACCAAACAAAACCTAAAGGTTGCCAATTGGAATTTCTCCTGATAACAGCTATCGAAGAAGAACCCAATCCACGGCAAGTGATGATCCCAACTGCCCACAACCACCTAGTACATACGCACAAACATAACCTCCAGAGTCTGGCTCTGTCTGACCATCGGCCTATAGATGGGAAGCGGAGCTAATGCTCAACCAGGTACCCAAGGCTTCCAAAAGCTTCTGCCAAAGACGGCAAGCGAACTGGGTGCCTCTATTGGATACAATGCATGAAGGAACTCCGTGCAAATGCACAAACTTACATAGAACGACTGAGCAAACTGAGCACAACCGGACAACAAACACCCAAATGGAGTCACACCCTGTCTAAACCTGGGCAGACACCATAACGAAATTCATGGAGATCTGCTCCCATTTCTACTCTATAACGGTTAAAGGATGCAACTCACCTGCCGATCTCCAAATGCTCAACCTTAGCTCACAACAGGTCAAACAACTCAAAACAAAATCCGAAACTTCACTCTTCATCCCTGCCCACCCGTAACTATCTCACAAGTCACGTTACATATTCGTGAACTTGAATGAACACAGAAAGTTGACTGATGTGCCTGCTCTAGCATTTCACGTCTCTACCCATCAGTATCAGGTACACTCAAATGCGTCCCTAAACATAGCACACCCTAGTCACAAATCAAGGACACCGAATCTTTACCCTGCCGAACATGCTCAAGTATCACAGACAACGAGCATCAGTGGGCTGTGCCTCACGAAAACGATTAAGTAAAATTGGACGGGCGCGGACACGAGCAAGTTATTTCCCCCTTTAGAAGAGGAGAACCTAGCTATACTCCACAATCGCATAAGAACTGCAAATCTGCAGAAGACTGTCTCAGAACTGCGCACAACTGGGACAAGCTAAACCCCGGGCCTACGACTCAAGCATCAGCTACCACAATCGCCTTGCCACGGGTAATAAAGGATCTCACAATCACAATCCTTTACAAGCTCCATCCAACGGCGTTGTCTCAACAATCAAAACCCACTGCAGGAAGATGCACACTAAACTCTGGTGGTCCGTGAAAATCTGACACGACTCTCCACACAAGTAGTGTCCTAAATCTTCAACGCACGACCACCGCGGCCATCTCCAGATCATGAGAAGGATATCCTGCTCGTGCTTCCTCCAACTGTCGGGAAGCATGAGCGATAACTCTAAAATGCCACATCAGTGCAAAAATCAATCCCCACTCATGAAACATCACAGTAAACAACAAAGTCGCCCGATCCAGAAGGTAAAGAAAGAACTGGTGCAGTTGTCAACCGAGTCTTCAAATGCTCAAAACTCCACACGCATGCCTCATCCAAGAAAAGGAACCTCCTTCCCGGTCAGTCAAGCCTACGGTGCAACGATACACAAACAATCCTGCACGAAACGGTGGTAAAAACCTGCTAAGCCTAAAACTGCAGACAACTGCCCCCGTTGCAAGTCTGGGCCAAACTGTACGGCCTCGATCTTCATCGGGTCCATACGAATACCGTCTCTCGTAACCACATGACTTTAGAAAGTCATACAATCAAGCCTGAAGGAACACTCCGAGAATTTAGCAAATCGCTGGGGCTCTCCCAATGTCCAAAAAGCAAATCCTCAAGTGCTGCTCAAGTTCCTCACGACACATTGGAAAAGACCAGAATGTCATCACTAACACAATAATAAACTGGTCGAAGAACGGCCTGAAGAAATCTGGTTCATCACATACACGAATGCTGCTAGGGCATTGGTGAGTCCAACAACACCACCAAATCACATATTGCCCGTAGCACGCACAAAAGCAGACTTCGGAATGTCATCACTCCGAACCCGCAACCAAGGATGACCTGATCCCAAACAAACTCAGAAAATGTCTCGCACTCCGGAGCAAGTCGAACAAATCGTCAATGCGAGGTAAAGGATACCTATCCGCACCGTAACTTAGTTCAATTGACGATCAATCAACACACAATCTCAAACTGCCGTCTTTCTCCCTGACGAACAGAATAGGAGCTCCTCAAAGCGAAACACTTGGACGTACAAGTCCCACCTATCTAGCAACACTGCAGCAGATCCTTAAGCTCCCTAAGCTTCGCCGACTCATCGGAACAACGTCGGAAAACCCTCGCACGATAGGAACTCAGTCCAACAAACCCATTGTGGCTTCGGTATCACTAATGGAAGAAAAGAATCCTCGACATCCTCTCTTCAAAAGCCGACTAGCGAAAAAGGTTGAATTCAAGCTGTGATGGGCGGCACCACTGTCCCCCTGCACAACAAGAACTGACTCGCCGGGAAACAAATCCTGACTGTTTCCGCACGGCAGTCCATAGACGCATAACACGTAGCTAACCAGTCCGTGCCCAGGATGTTGGATATAGTGCCCTTAGAGTCAATTATTGGATCACAGGCACGTGATTGCAATCATTGAGGGAGGACCTATACCGGTAGGACAGTCTTACTCAAGATAATAGTATGCTATCTGGTTTATCTTTATCATCGTATACATGCTTTAGGTGACCTTACAGGTCGCTATTACACGTTGATAGAGCCCTTAGGATTCTTGCTTGACTGCCAGCAGTATGATGGCGATCATATACGTGGGAGCTGGGGTCTATAAGCACATCCTTAAAAGGTCCCTAGTCATAGGAGTTTCGAGACTGGGCATCGATACTCCATTAGTAGACTAGTGTATACAGTCGAGACCCGGACAAAGGACGGTGGCCGGTCTCACAAGCCATTGGTGTCAGTTAGATCACCTAAGATGTATACAGGTGCTCATTGGGTTATGAGTACACCGAACAGGACTCGCCGGGAACATGCTAGTTGGTATTATACCTGACGCCAGATAGCAGTTCCCTGGTGACATGTGTACAGGTTAGTTCATCAACCTGAGATCGTCATTTGTCTCGTGTGAGTTCCCACTATGCTTTGATTACTACCCTACCACGGGTCAAAGGAGTCATGCAAACAGGTTTTAGCTGGGTACAGTCCCGAGCCACATGGAGGCAGTGAGCGATCGGCAGGGGTTTCATCTCTTCCGGTATTGGGGGTGAGATCGCGCTGTGTCTAGGAGAGCCATTACATGAAGCCCTTGGCCAAAGCAGGAGATTTACTGGTAGGTATTCCAGTAGTATCTCAGGGTGTTCTGAGCTACACTCCGACATGACTTGTACCGCTTTTGGGGGTCTGACTTTTACCAACCGCCTAGGCCCAACATGCAATGCTCATAGATGAACGGACCGGACTGTACGGATATTGTCACTGACAGGCTCAGTAGGGTGTCAGGATGAGTTCGCTCATCGACCTCCCTTTTGGTCAATACCTGGTAGCCTGTTACGTACGGCTAGTACCTCTGACGTGCTAGTGGTTAAATCCACAGCCAAACTATTGACGAGTCTTTAGAGTCCCCCACAGACAGTTTCTCAAGTTTCGGGCGAAACGTTGTAGAGGCCGTATGATATATAGCAGTGTCCGATCATATACGTGCAGTAGTGCACGGATCATGATCGTGCAGATCATACTAGTGGGCTTTGGTTTAAGCCGGATCCTAGTATTAGATTTGTTGGATTACTTTAGTCTCATCGTATTCGCATTCAGTCGGAATGCGGATGCAGGTATGTATATACAGGTGAGGGGTATCCTTGTGATCCGTCACGAGTTTACTTTAAATGTTACCGTATCTTTTTGTTGTTGTAAACATTTGGATTAATGTTTACAAATGGAAATTGTGAGCTTAAATCATCATTTTAAGCATTTAATGTGACATAGACTTCATTAGTGACTCATGGTCTCATTTCTTGTGCTAATGTCACATTATGTGATTGATTTGTGGTTTGAAATGAGAGGAAGAGAAAGAAGGGCAGCCATTGTGTCACGTCCTGAAAGTACGGAACATGACCGGCACTTAAACTACGAACGTCTCGAGGCGTACGTAATCTAAGTAAGCCGAAAACCCAGAAATCCAAACCAAGAAAAGTAGTAGAGTGAAAGAAAACAAATTTAAAACAAGTAGTTTTAATAGCATAAGCCGAATTATGCATTTTTAAAAATATCAAATATTTCCTAAAAATTTCGGCAGAGTCTCCTTTGTAAATACTAACCCCCAAACGGGATACAACATGAATAGTATACGAAATCAATAAAAGGCATCCCCAAGCGGGAGCTAGCTCTTCGTCAATCGACGGTAACAACCACACAAGCAATACAATATACAACGCCAACGGCGAGGATCAAAAACTCAAAAGGAAACTCAAAACCACAAGAATAAAAACGGGCGACTCTAAGGTCGAAAGAATAATATCACTGGTCTCTATCTCAAAAATAAATACATGTTTGGTTGATGGAACTTCTAGATACAACTGAATAATAATATACAAGATGTAATGATGGGTACGATACAAATAAACCCACCTACTAGCAAGTCACCCGGAAATGGAAATAGTGCCAGCAAAGCCGTAATGGAACCTGTACGGCGAAACCTGCAAGAACTGTGGCACAACGGGGGTGAGTTGCCAACTCGTGAGTAGAAAAACATCTACGCACAGAAATCGCATAAATAACGCAATCCTAGGTCAATGATCATAATATATCCTCAAATATATATATATAACATGCAGCCTATAACAATGGCTAGGGTAATATCTAACCCGAGTGTGATCTCATATGCCCGTGTCAGTGCCTCAGGTAGCAATATATCATATGAATGAGTTATGAATGCATGAAAACAGAATACATGTAAATGAAGAAACTGTTTTCATAAATTAGTGAGATTTCCTTTGTATTTTAAAAATGAGGTATCATAAATGAAGTGATCATCAACGGTGTCTAGCATCGACACAAAACATAAATCTTAATGTCTCAAAACCTCAGGCTCCGGCTATCCGGACTGGCCTGTATCATCAAATCTCAGTACCTCAATATCTCGAAATCTCAATGTCTCAATCTCAATATCTAGGGCGCCGTCAGCCCAGACCGGCCCCTACTATCCATCTCAAGACCATGACGGTATCCTCCGGATATCCGACGCGTCGGGTAATATCACCGGTCGGTAGTGCTCCCCTGCCAGGCTCAACGTCAACAACACGGCCTTCTCGCCCTGGGGTACCGTACCGGGCCCACCATGTACCCGAAACGGTTCATCCAACTCCTCGAATCGGGTCTCGAAATCCATCAGCAAACTCATGGTGGACGACTCATACATCATCGGAAAAACCGCGCTTTTCATTTAAAAAGAGAAAGAAGAAGTTTGTATATGTTTTGCGGTTTTCCCCAAATCCAGAAAATCTCATGGAAATCCGAATCCAAAACCTCAATAGCACGTAAAAAGTGAATATATACATGAGAATCCATGAATGCGGCATAACAATGAATAACAGTATGCATGAAGTAGCAGGTAATAACTACAATGTCTAAACTAACATATAAGGCAAGTACACTAATATCATGTCTAAACTATTAGCTAACAGGCTATGTCAAGCAATAATATTTTCTAAGGTGTACGTGACATGGCAATTACCGATGAAGATGTGTATGAGCCGGCAAGTAAGTGTACGTGGTACATACGCATCATCGGTAATGGTGCTGGTGTCCTAACCACAAGATATCAACAGTAGAATATGAAGCATAATATAAGCATGCGATGCGGAGCGAACCACAATAATGAGCGAGAGCTGAACAGTAGACGCAACGATAACTAATCTGCATTAACCTAATATAAGTCCTACAATGGTTCCTTTTGAAAATAATACGAATCGTGGGGTTTTGAAAATAGGGACTACGGTGTTTTTATGAAAAGATACGTCTTTTGAAATATCCGTAGGATCCCTTGGGCTGTCTTTTAAAATGTCCCCGATTCGTTAGTTTTTTTGAAATAGGTAAGAATCGAATCTAATTTAACAACTAAACTAAACTAAAGGGCTAAGCTAACAAGCTGGACTATAGGTAAGGAAACCGCCTAACATCTGAGTCGATACATATACATACATGTATATATATTAGTCGATGATCCCGCCTCAATAATATCATATCCGATACCATATCTAAAATCAGACATCCCAAGTCAAGAGTGCGGATCAATCATCAAAATATAGCTCGTACGTAAATCCGTCGTACGACATCCCCAAATCTGGGTACGGGTCAATATCATATTCATCACACTATTCATCCGGTATCCTCTTTATCAAAGATCATACTCTAAGGTACTAACCTAGGTCTAGTACAATACTGATATCATCAATATAGTCCTGATCTGGCTACTGATCGACAGTCTAGTACAAACTGATATCATCAGCACATATCATCATCAAGGGGTATACATCGCCCAATACAACCTAGGATCAATATCCTAGCATATCATATCTCATATCACGATCACATGTCGACCACTTTATTTATAACACTATTCACCCGTATCATCGCCCCAAGATCCGCTATAACACCAGGACGTACCTCAAGTACGAATCCTGCCATATCACCGATATCACAATCTCAACACAAATCTCATCGACTCATCTCAATCCCAAGTATCATTCTCAAATCCGTATGTGAACACATAGTCCCATACCTATGTGAACACATAACTATATATTCCCGCATGAGCACAAAAGAAAGAAGAAAGTATGCAAGTATGGGTGGGTGTGTGCAAGTGTGGTGCGGCCGCTACTCTAGGGTTTCGCGACACTCAATCATCCAAGAACACCAAATATCCATATTTATCATCAATAACTCAAACAATATATAAACAATATATATATGTGTGTATACGTATTCGTTTACATCACCACGAACTGCGGGGGTGCTATACGCCATCCACCCGACTTCTCCCCGTAGATATAAATCTACTCACCTGGTCCTCGCTCGCCGGTGCCGACGTCGCCACGCGCTTGCTTGTCGTCTCGAAATCCACATGGGTACCTACATATCATAACGCACCGTATCGCATTATAATCCGACTCATGACCAAAACGACACACGAAACCCACATAGGTCAAAACCTATGGTTGCTTTCACAAATCAACCCAAAAACCCTCGACGTCGGCGTACAAACGCCAAACCATCGAGAAAAACCTAAACACACTCATTTGTACAATCAAAGAACTAATTATAATATAAAATAACTTAAAATTCACAAAAACCCCAAATCTCCCATGCACGTCGACAAACTTCAAATATAGCAACAAAGACTGTTGTTAAACACGGTTGTAAAAGCCACTTTTCCGAAAATCTAACAAGCATAAATTACCCGTTTTAGTACAAAACACGACGTTTAAACAAATCTAATGGCCATAATACTTATTAAACATCTTAAATAAGTCATAAAAACCATTTCCATAATTTAATCTCATAAATTTGCATAATTTCCAAAATCCTAGTTTGCAAAAATATCAATTTTTAACACCTTTTAAAGCAAAATTCACAATTCATCAATTAAGCTTGGTTTTGCATGATCCAAAGTCATTAAACCACTCATTATAATATTAATAATGACATGAAACCATAATTATATTTTAATCTAAAGCATTTAACAATTTTCCAAAAACCCTAGTTAGCAAAATAACTTAATTAGGACATTTTATAAGTAATGGTTTGTAATTAACAACTAGATTAGCTTTCAACACTACTTAAGATGTTAATCCACATCACTAAACCATGCACAATATATCACAACACAAATCCACAACAAAACCCTAATCTAAACCTTCTCTTGAAAACCCACATCTTTAAATTAAACCATAATTAAACGTATAATTAGGCTAGACTAAAGTATTCAGCAACAATTTAAACAAAAGGCCAAGATTTATACCTCATGAACCATGGATGAAACTTGAGATCTAGACCTCCAATTTGAAATCCTTGCACCAAGATCCATGCTAAAGGAGATGAGAGAAAATGGGTAGGAGTCGGATTTGGATTTTAGCTTGATTTTTGAGGTATTTTGATGAAATTTTGATGCAAAATGAGAGAGGGAGAAAGAGGGGCTGTTGTTGGTGCATGAAATGGGAGGCACGGCCAGAAATCGGAGGGGGGTGAGGGAGGAGAGAGTGAGGTGGAGAAAGTGTTGAAAAGTCAAAGTCTACCTTACTTCTACACTTCCTTTTCTTTTCTTTTCTTTGTTTTATTTTTTTTCTTGTGAGATGAGAGGCCCAAGAATGGTGGACTGTCAAGGGGCTGGCCAGAGCTATGGGGGAGTGGGTGTGGGTTTTGTTTGGGTGAGGAAAAAAAAGATAAATGTTATACCCCACTTCCATTAACACTAATTTCACCGAAAAAAGCCTTTTTCTTCGATATTTTCTAAACCGTTTTGGCAAACCATTTCATTTCGAAAACCACATGATAAAATTTTATTTAATGTTCTATGATGCACAAAAATTTGTTTCAACTCATTCCAATTTGTAATTTTCCCTAATTAAATGTATTAGTGACGGCTTAAAATATTATTAAAATAATTAATTTCGGAAAAAATTTCAGAAAATTTGAAATTTCACCAGTGGGTCAATAATCATCAAATACTAGCAATTACATAGCTAGAATATGTATATTTAATTTTATAATAAAGATATTTGTATTTTGACTTTTTTACCGAATACCCCCTTATTTTACCGATTTTTTCGAAATTTCACCGAAACGATTTTCAAAACGTTACAATCTTCCCCCTTAAAGAAATTCGGTCCCCGAATTTAAATTAAAACTCCCCCCAAATACTAAAATATTTCAGCCAAAACCATCAAATCGCCGGGGCTCCGAAATCATAAGTACATAAAACGCATCATAGCGCAATGCATGCACATGAGTAATGAGCTGATAACTCAAAATCAAAACTCCGTCAAGTATCCCGCAATCATCGGAGTCATGGTAAAGACACAGATGTCAAATCCAATACAAAACCAATATGATATAACTCGAAACTATACACGTAAATATCAAATCTATAAATGTAAATATCTGAAGGAAATGAATGCCAAATATATTCAGGTACTGTCCTCTGACTAGTCCTGCCCAGTACGAAAACACATAGCAAATATCATAAAAACATACTGCTCTATAGGAAAATCAATCCCAAAATACGCGTATGAATACTACGTGCGTCTGGTGCGCACGGAAATGAAAATCCATATACGTGCCATACAAGTGCACAGAAACAAGATCTAAGTGCATCGGGTGTGCAAAAAGCATCTGTCGCAGGCAACGTGTGTGCCTGACAGCAAAATCAGGTGCATCTGACATGCACGAAAAATCTCGATTTAGTGCATCTGGTGTGCACCAAAATCACATCTCAAAACATGCGCGAAAATCCAAGGCAGGTGCATCTATCATGCACGAAATCATGAAATCCAATATCAAGCGCCGAACATGCGCAAAATCAAATCAGGTGCACAAGGTGCACAAAACAAATATCGAGTGTCACAATCGAAATCAAAGTCCAGTGCATCTAAGTGCCCAAAATGCGTATCACTGCACTGCAAGCATATGTGAATCATACCGAGTGCAAAAACCAAATCGTATGCGTATATACGCACAAATCAACTCAACTGTATGAAATCCATATAATCACAAACATGAGAAATCAAGGTACGAAAACTATCTCAAGTGCAACAACTGTGCAAAAATCGTGAATACTCAGTAGGTGCAACCATGGCGCATGAAAACGATATCATGAAACTCAATCATCAAAACCAAATCATGCGAATAGATCGCTCAAAATACCAAAAACAAGTATGGCGGAATAGTCCCGCTCAAGCACATACTCAAAATCTCTGGCCAACAGTCGTGGTCACTCATAGCATGTCTCGTCAATGATCAAGAACTCTGGTCTGCTGGCGTGCGTAACATGACCACTCCTGGGTCCTAGTCTTCTCGTAATTCATTCCAAAAAGGTCCTGTCGAGGCTCTCCCAAATCACGTCTCTGCCGAACTGTCCGGAAGTTATCATCCTTTACTATATCTGTTTCTTTTTCCGGAACGGCTGCATACTCATCGCGACACCTTCTGGAAGGTATATCCATGCACAATGCCTCGGCATGCGTATCGCATCTCTGATGTCGGCGGAGTGGAACGTCGTCTCATCAAGATCTCGTACGAACCCCTTACTCCACTTTCTCTAATATCGACTGCTTCGGACTCGTCTCATCGTGGCTGCATGGACTGAGCTCCAATGACTATCCTCGTATCTGGAGTCTCCCAAGAATGCATCTCACCACCTAGCATCCGAATGAAGTCGAACCATTCGATCGATTCGTCAAAACCTCATAATCCCCCAAGAGCTCAACATCTTGGGCACAGTTTAATAGTATTGAACACATACTACAGCATCGGTGGTCCAGCCGTAGAAGGGCAAACCCAAGCCTCACTAATGGCGCCGTGGAACTGCCGCAAACCCTAAGGTTCAAAGGCTTTCACACGGTCATTATGTCGAGTTAGGGTTTCATTCTTCTAGAGGGACCATAGAATTGCCTGCATGTCCTTCCGACTACTTTAAACTTGGAATAATAGGTTTCTGACATTCGATCGCCTCTGTTGACTCTCAACGTCTACGCATGAAGTTGTCTCCAGCCGGAATCAATCTATCTGATGACCTCGCATCGGGGTAGGCGAACGATCCACCTGTCCTAGTCATTCGTTCTCGATGACTAGCGACCTTCTATCATCTCTTCGTACTACTCGTACTGCAATAGCTCCAACATCTGGGGCAATATCTCGTCATTCGCAGCAATAGCTGGCTCACTCGTCCGTATGCTGAACAGTGCCTCAATCATCATGAATAAGCAATACACCAACGGTCATCAAAATCTGGCTGGCCTCTGTCAGTGGCTCAATTCTCTAGTGCTGATTGGCACGTCCAAGTAATCTCATACAGCGATCCATCAAACGCTCGGGGCGTGAAAACACAATAAAAAGACACATCTCCGCAATCGTGTGTCGCCGGAATTTCGCCCTGGTCAGTCCTCGTTCGTGACGACCTCGTACTGACCGCAACTCTAGCCGTAGCTCTCCCTGCCCGTAATCATGGCAGCAAAACCATAACTGGTACTGATGAGGCTAGATCGGAATAAATATAATACTGAGGAAAGAAATGTACATCCTAAGGCTTCTTAAGTGGAGAAGCGTATCGTAAATATGCCGTGGAACATACCCACGGTACGTCACTCTACTTCAGTCACCTATTCTATCAACCAAAGGTCATCCTACGCTCCGACGGTAAAACCTAACGCTCTGATACCAACTTTGTCACGTCCTAAAAGTACGGAACATGACCGGCACTTAAACTACGAACGTCTCGAGGTGTACGTAATCTAAGTAAGCCGAAAACCCAGAAATCCAAACCAAGAAAAGTAATAGAGTGAAGGAAAATCAATTTAAAACAAGTAGTTTTAATAGCATAAGCCGAATTATGCGTTTTTAAAAATATCAAATATTTCCTGAAAATTTCGGCAGAGTCTCCTTTGTAAATACTGGCCCCCAAACGGGATATAACATGAATAGTATACGAAATCAATAAAAGGCATCCCCAAGCGGGAGCTAGCTCTTCGTCAATCGACGGTCACAACCACACAAGCAATACAATATATAACGCCAACGGCGAGGATCAAAAACTCAAAAGGAAACTCAAAACCACAAGAATAAAAACGCGCGACTCTAAGGTCAAAAGAATAACATCACTGGTCTCTATCTCAAAAATAAATACATGTTTGGTTGATGGAACTTCTAGATACAACTGAATAATAATATACAAGATGTAATGATGGGTACGATACAAATAAACCCACCTATTAGCAAGTCACCCGGAAATGGAAATAGTGCCAGCAAAGCCGTAATGGAACCTGTACGGCGAAACCTGCAAGAACTGTGGCACAACGGGGGTGAGTTGCCAACTCGTGAGTAGAAAAACATCTACGCACAGAAATCGCATAAATAATGCAATCCTAGGTCAATGATCATAATATATCCTCAAATATATATATATATAACATGCAGCCTATAACAATGGCTAGGGTAATATCTAACCCGAGTGTGATCTCATGTGCCCGTGTCAGTGCCTCAGGTAGCAATATATCATATGAATGAGGTATGAATGCATGAAAACAGAATACATGTAAATGAAGAAACTGTTTTCATAAATTAGTGAGATTTCCTTTGTATTTTTAAAATGAGGTATCATAAATGAAATCATCATCAACAGTGTCTAGCATCGACACAAAACATAAATCCCAATGTCTCAAAACCTCAGGCTCCGGCTATCCGGACTGGCCTGTATCATCAAATCTCAGTACCTCAATATCTCGAAATCTCAATGTCTCAATCTCAATATCTAGGGCACCGTCAGTCCAGACCGGCCCCTACTATCCATCTCAAGACCATAACGGTATCCTCCGGATATCCGACGTGTCGGGTAATATCACCGGTCGGTAGTGCTCCCCTGCCAGGCTCAACGTCAACAACACGGCCTTCTCGCCCCGGGGTACCGTACCGGGCCCACCATGTACCCGAAACGGTTCATCCAACTCCTCGAATCGGGTCTCGAAATCCATCAGCAAACTCATGGTGGATGACTCATACATCATCAGAAAAACCGCGCTTTTCATTTAAAAAGAGAAAGAAGAAGTTTGTATAGGTTTTGCGGTTTTCCCCAAATCCAGAAAATCTCATGGAAATCCGAATCCAAAACCTCAATAGCATGTAAAAAGTGAATATATGCATGAGAATCCATGAATGCGGCATAACAATGAATAACAGTATGCATGAAGTAGCAGGTAATAACTACAATGTCTAAACTAACATATAAGGCAAGTACACTGATATCATGTCTAAACTATTAGCTAACAGGCTATGTCAAGCAATAATATTTTCTAAGGTGTACATGACATGGCAATTACCGATGAAGATGTGTGTGAGCCGGCAAGTAAGTGTATGTGGTACATACGCATCATCGGTAATGGTGCTGGTGTCCTAACCACAAGATATCAACAGTAGAATATGAAGCATAATATAAGCATGCGATGCGGAGCGAACCATAATAATGAGCGGGAGCTGAACACTAGACGCAACGATAACTAATCTGCATTAACCTAATATAAGTTCTACAATGGTGCCTTTTGAAAATAACACGAATCGTGGGGTTTTGAAAATAGGGGCTACGGTGTTTTTATGAAAATATACGTCTTTTGAAATATCCGTAGGATCCCTTGGGCTGTCTTTTAAAATGCCCCCGATTCGTTAGTTTTTTTGAAATAGGTAAGAATCGAATCGAATCTAACAACTAAATTAAACTAAAGGGCTAAGCTAACAAGCTGGACTATAGGTAAGGAAACCGCCTAACATCTGAGTCGATACATATACATACCTGTATATATATTAGTCGGTGATCCCGCCTCAATAATATCATATCCGATACCATATCTAAAATCAGACATCCCAAGTCAAGAGTGCGGATCAATCATCAAAATATAGCTCGTACGTAAATCCGTCGTACGGCATCCCCAAATCTGGGTACGGGTCAATATCATATTCATCACACTATTCATCCGGTATCCTCTTTATCAAAGATCATACTCTAAGGTACTGACCTAGGTCTAGTACAATACTGATATCATCAATATAGTCCTGATCTGGCTACTGATCGACAGTCTCGTACAAACTGATATCATCAGCACATATCATCATCAAGGGGTATACATCGCCCAATACAACCTAGGATCAATATCCTAGCATATCATATCTCATATCACGATCACATGTCGACCACTTTATTTATAACACTATTCACCCGTATCGTCGCCCCAAGATCCGCTATAACACCAGGACGTACCTCAAGTACGAATCCTGCCATATCACCGATATCACAATCTCAACACAAATCTCATCGACTCATCTCAATCCCAAGTATCATTCTCAAATCCGTATGTGAACACATAGTCCCATACCTATGTGAACACATAACTATATATTCCCGCATGAGCACAAAAGAAAGAAGAATGTATGCAAGTATGGGTGGGTGTATGCAAGTGTGGTGCGACCGCTACTCTAGGGTTTCGCGACACTCAATCATCCAAAAACACCAAATATCCATATTTATCATCAATAACTCAAACAATATATAAACAATATATATATGTGTGTATACGTATTCGTATACATCACCACGAACTGCGGGGGTGCTATACGCCATCCACCCGACTTCTCCCCGTAGATATAAATCTACTCACCTGGTCCTCGCTCGCCGGTGCCGACGTCGCCACGCGCTTGCTTGTCGTCTCGAAATCCACATGGGTACCTACATATCATAACGCACCGTATCGCATTATAATCCGACTCATGACCAAAACGACACACGAAACCCACATAGGTCAAAACCTATGGTTGCTTTCACAAATCAACCCAAAAACCCTCGACGTCGGCGTACAAACGCCAAACCATCGAGAAAAACCTAAACACACTCATTTGTACAATCAAAAGCACTAATTATAATATAAAATAGCTTAAAATTCACAAAAACCCCAAATCTCCCATGCACGTCGACAAACTTCAAATATAGCAACAAGGACTGTTGTTAAACACGGTTGTAAAAGCCACTTTTCCGAAAATCTAGCAAGCACAAATTACCGGTTTTAGTACAAAACTCGACGTTTAAACAAATCTAATGGCCATAATACTTATTAAACATCTTAAATAAGTCATAAAAACCATTTCCATAATTTAATCTCATAAATTGCATAATTTCCAAAATCCTAGTTTGCAAAAATATCAATTTTTAACAACTTTTAAAGCAAAATTCACAATTCATCAATTAACCTTGGTTTTGCATGATCCAAAGTCATTAAACCACTCATTATAATATTAATAATGACATGAAACCGTAATTATATTTTAATCTAAAGCATTTAACAATTTTCCAAAAACCCTAGTTAGCAAAATAACTTAATTAGGACATTTTATAATTAATGGTTTGTAATTAACAACTAGATTAGCTTTCAACACAACTTAAGATGTTAATCCACATCACTAAACCATGCACAATATATCACAACACAAATCCACAACAAAACCCTAATCTAAACCTTCTCTTGAAAACCCACTTCTTTAAATTAAACCATAATTAAACGTATAATTAGGCTAGACTAAAGTATTCAGCAACAATTTAAACAAAAGACCAAGATTTATACCTCATGAACCATGGATGAAACTTGAGATCTAGACCTCCAATTTGAAATCCTTGCACCAAGATCCATGCTAAAGGAGATGAGAGAAAATGGGTAGGAGTCGGATTTGGATTTTAGCTTGATTTTTGAGGTATTTTGATGAAATTTTGATGCAAAATGAGAGAGGGAGAAAGAGGGGCTGTTGTTGGTGCATGAAATGGGAGGCACGGCCAGAAATTGGAGGGGGGTGAGGGAGGAGAGAGAGTGAGGTGGAGAAAGTGTTGAAAAGTCAAAGTCAACCTTACTTCTACACTTTTTTTTCTTTTCTTTTCTTTGTTTTATTTTTTTTCTTGTGAGATGAGAGGCCCAAGAATGGTGGGCTGTCAAGGGGCTGGCCATAGCTATGGGGGAGTGGGTGTGTGTTTTGTTTGGGTGAGAAAAAAAAGATAAATGTTATACCCCACTTCCATTAACACTAATTTCACCGAAAAAAGCCTTTTTCTTCGATATTTTCTATACCATTTTGGCAAACCATTTCATTTCAAAAACCATATGATAAAATTTTATTTAATGTGTTATGATGCACAAAATTTGTTTCAACTCATTCCAATTTGTAATTTTCCCTAATTAAATGTATTAGTGACGGCTTAAAAAAATATTAAAATAATTAATTTCGGAAAAATTTTCAGAAAATTTGAAATTTCACCAGTGGGTCAATAATCACCATATACTAGCAATTACATAGCTAGAATATGTATATTTAATTTTATAATAATGATATTTGTATTTTGACTTTTTACCGAAAACCCCCTTATTTTACCGATTTTTTCGAAATTTCACCGAAACGATTTTCAAAACGTTACACATTGTAAAGTTTTTGGTGTTGTATTTTTCATTCTCACTCTCTCATTTCATCATAAGAAACACATAAGAAAAAAGGGCATTTCTTCTTCTTCTTGCTCTAGCTCACAACCTCCATTAATGGCATCATCTCTAACCTCCATCCATACACTCTCATGTGATGAGAATCAATGGATGCTTGAGACAAAATTATCACAAACATTCTCTACATCGCCTTGGACATGCCGGCTAGCGAACTTCATGGCCGAGTTGCTTCGGATGAAGCGGGAGACTGTAAAAAGACTCGATGATGTGGTGCCCTTTCCGATGAGGAGATCGAGATCGGAGATGCCGCGAGGAGCTTGGGATGGTGGCCAAAGACCGAAGGACATGGATCAATCGGTATAACCTTTCCAACCCTTCTCTAGTTTGCTAGTTATAGGTTAATGGTTAGATCCGGATTTAAAGTATACGATAGCGCCGGTTTCTAGTTAAGAAAAAGTTTTCGTTTCCGCATTTTGGCCTCGGACAGACGGCCGGGGCGCTAACGTCAAATCCAACATCTCAAGAAGGATCAAAGTGATGGATGAATCTCTTAACCGATTGGCACACGACCGAAACACGTGTCGCCCAACAAAAGAATTGCTGACAGAAAATAACACAACAACGGCTGATCTAGCATACACAACTCTCGGCCCAATCATGGCACAAAGTGTGTAAAACAAACGAGTGCATAGATCCCGAACAAAACAACCTTACGAATCAAAAGAACATACGAATTTAAGAATACCTGAAAACTCCACATTGGACGCCCGTGCATCCCGATGAGTAGAAGCAAACTCTCGAGTCTGCCCTCTACCCGCAACTGGCCGAACTCCTCCTCTTCCAACCTGTCCCCCCTGAGCGAACCCTTCATGACCATGACCTCTCCAAACACGATTCTAACGCAGTGCTACAGAACAATTCCTGATGAGGTGATGAAGGCTCTCGCACCAGAAACATTCACGCGATGACTGCTGACCCTCCTGGGGATGAGAGCTAAAAGACTG
The DNA here is from genome assembly GCA_030015575.1 of Agapanthus africanus. Classification (NCBI taxonomy): domain Eukaryota; kingdom Viridiplantae; phylum Streptophyta; class Magnoliopsida; order Asparagales; family Amaryllidaceae; genus Agapanthus; species Agapanthus africanus. Next base: position 255,735,641 of record CM057349.1, read on the forward strand.
ACCTCGTCCCAAGCCTCCGCTACTCCCGTGACGTGCCCGAAACCTATCACACGACTGAACCTCTGTCTCTGGGCTGGTACACCTGCACGAGCCCTCCTCTGCTCCGGAACTCCCAAAGTCTCTGGAAGACGTGCCTCGTCAACTAGGGCTGCATCTACTGGTGCTATGTAAGTGAAGAAATGCTGTGTACCGACCACAAGGAACAACTGGGTAACAGAGGTGGCAACCTCATGTCGCTGCGCTCTACTGGCCTCAACCAAAGACCTCATCGTCTGGTGCAAGTCCTGCATATCTGCCTCATTCCTGGCGATACGGTCTATCGAAAGCAGATCCATCAGCTCCTGTGCAACGGGCGTACCATCCTGGTCAGTCCTCTTCTCACACGAGTCAACTCTGACCTCGACCCTCGCTGCATCACTCTGAGCCCTCATAGTCATCGGCGGCTAAGGCTATAAATGGAAATGGATTCGATAAGAACACGGAAATCGAATCTTAAGGATATGTATCATCAAGAAAGGAATTTCAAGCAATTTGTACTTAGGTCACTTTAGGCGGAGTACCGTGATCGTGAGTATGCCACGGACATACACACACTATGTTACTCTGCTTAAGCTACCTACTCCATCATACCAAGGCTATCCTACACTCCGAAAGGTAAAACCTAGCGCTCTGATACCAACTTTGTCACGACACGAAATCGGCACATGACGGCCCTTAAACTACGCAACGTCTACAGGCGTAACGCAATTTAAATAAGCCGAAAATCCGGCAATCTAAACCATCAAAAGTAGTAAGTGATAATAGCATTTTTAAAACTTTTGAAATCTCAAACCAAATTCTTTAAAGTCCAACTTTACTTTCTTAAAAATTTTGGCAGTACCTCCTTTGTAAAAACTAACCCTAAAAATGGGTACAACATAAATATAAAATAAAGCATCCCCAACGGGAGCAAATCCACGCCCAACGGCGGAAAACAACTCCCACAACAGATATACGATGCCGTAGCGAAGAAATAAAAGACGATATAAGTAAAATTGCATAAAAGACATCCAAGTCACCAAAATATACAATATCGTCCTCATATTAAGTCTCTAAGTCATACACATGAAAGTGGTAGAAGGAGAGTACATGATACAACGAATATACATAAAGCAATATCGGATAACCGCAAAACCCAGTTATAGAAAAACTGCATGCAGTCAGCCGAAGCGGTATCCGCCGCAAAAGATGATATGAAAGATGAAAACCCTGCCGCGACTGCCCTGAGGGACTACCTGCAAAACACTGTGGCACAACGGGAGTGAGTTGCCAACTCATGAATACTAAATAACATATGCAGGTAATCGCAAGTATGCATGTACAATGCGAATCTAATACAAGCAAGCGGATAGCAATAAATGGTCATATGTATGCAACAGTCATGAAAGGTACTCTAGCTGGTATGACTAATACATGAAGCAATAATATGACAATATGTATATGCAACTGTCATGAAAGATACTCTATCAGGTACTACTAATACATGAAGCAATGCATATAAATAAATGAGGAGTATGGAATAAAACATGTCATTCTCACGGAATCCTGACTTCATGACAGGACCAAAGTCTATCAAGACAATCTAAATTCCAAATTTCCTCAAATTGGCCCTCATATCCTGTAAGTCTCATATATCTGAATGTACAATATCAAGTAAATCTCATATATCATGAATGTACAATATCAAGTAAACCTCATATATCCTGAATGTACAATATCAAATAAATCTCATAATATCCTGAATGTACAAAATCAAGTAAATCTCATATATCCAATATCCAGTATCGAGTAAGTTTCATATAAAGTGAGTATCCAACATCGACACCCAAAAATATCATGAAACAAATGTCTAGCATCGACATATAAATACTGATCTATCAGGCGCTGTCACCACGACTGGCCCTCCTGATAGGTACGTGTCATATGCTATCCCAAAAACTCAAGTGCCTAGCTCTGACACTCGAAATTCGACGTATCCATACGTACATGACCCCGATCGGTATCCCCACGATAACCGCCGTGTCAGAAATGTTGTCACCGGTAGGTATGGTTCCCCTGTCAGGCTCATCGGCGTGATCCATTGAAATACCTTTCTTGCCCCGGGGTACCCCACCATGTACTCGCACACGGCCCAAGACGCCTCCTCGCATGAGGTATATATATCAGAACCGATAAAACTCATGGTGGCTGCAGAAATATCATATAAGAGGAACCGGGTTTTTCAAATAATGCATAATTTCATGAAACAACCACGGTCCTCAAATCCAGAAAACATCAAGTAATGAATAAGTATAACTGCATGAATCAATACATATATATTTGTGTCCCATTCCACTAATATATATATATATATATATATATATATATATATATATATATATATATATGCATATATAACAACATCCTATTCCACTGTTATATATACTTAGGAGTAAAAATATCTGAGAACATCATATGAAATCCATGAATATAATATATGCAACATGAAACAGTAATATGAGCATATAAAGGAAAAATCACTATTCAACTGCAACAAGTTAATATATATATCATGCGGTTCCTAATTTCTCCAAGTCCATACAACATCAAATAAAGGTGAACATGTAGCTATAGCCAGCTATGCGTAACCATGTTGGCATAACAAGATATGTGTATCTACCTATCAATAATGATGTAATACCCTCCAGGTATAAGTGTAAGTATGTATGCGAGATGTACATGTAACTATGTCTCATATGTGTATATACCTATCACTATTGGTACAATACCATATAGGTATATAGGTAACTAGCATGTAAGCATGTCAAGGCATATGTGTAAGCATGTAGGTATACAGGTATGCTATATGTCATATGCACAAAAGGAAATAGGGATCATGTCTCAATTCCCTAAACAATACAATATCACCTATGTATAGGTGTTGTGCATGTCATGGCAATTATTGACGGTGTGTGTGTAGCATACAATTAGTGCTCGTGAAACATGAACCGTCAATAATGGTGTTGTGTCTCATTAATACTAAGTCCATACACAAGGAAATGAGATAAGCAACAAAGGTATACATGCACAATCAATATCAGTATACTTCTAACTAATAGTCATGTCATTTGATCTAGCCCAGACGCATAACGCCATGGGGGCGATCCCCCTGTAGATGTTAAATCTACTCACCAATGTTCCTGGCTAAGTAAAGCCAACTACTCGCTTTTCCCTGTTCGCAGCACCCGAAGTCCCCGCCTGCGATCCTGAAAGCATATAACAATATAACAAGTATATATTAGCAATCGATCAATAACGCATACCAACTACGTTTGACCGACGCACCAACTCCAAAGCTACTCTCAAGTGTTCGTCAAGTGGCTAACGCACATAGCGACATTACGAAACCAACTCAAGAGCAAAAGCTATACAAGGACACGAACGACATCGGCACGACCCTAGCTAGGAACGCAAAACGACACAACTACCAAGCCAAGACCCTGATCATACCGATCGCGTATTCAAAACACAATAATAAACGTGGAATCTAATATAAATAATGTCGCAACGTCAAATGAAACCCACGAACTTACCGAAATCGAGTAAGCAACATATATCATTTTAGCTCAAAACTATAAGTTTTTACCGAAACTAGCCATCACAAGCATCACCATATAGCATGATTAAACCATACAAATCCTAACTATACTTTTAATCACTCTTAATTAGGGTTTAGTAAAACCTTAGTTTGCTAATTAGCTAATTTTACAATTAGGAAAATATCATTTAACAAACTAGCAACTAGGTTTAGTTTTCCAAAACAACAATTAACCATTAACCCTTTAATCAAGTTTAAACACTAACTTGAACTTCTTTAAAATTATAATGAATGGATTTAAGAAGATTTTAAAGCTATATTAACCAATTAATTAGCTAACTTAATGATTTTAGCATAACAAATAAGGATTAGGGTTTGAAATTATACCTCTTAAGAACAAAATCTAGCAACTAGTTTCTTCAACTTTTGCCCCCAAAGATCAAGATTTTCTTGAAGATCAATGCTAGTTTAGTGAAAGGAAATGATGGGTTAAGTTTTATTTATGAATTTGTGGATTTATTTTGGGATTTTTGAAGAATTTTGAAGGCTAGAAGATGAAGAAATGAGCAAGAAAAAGATGAGGGCAGACTTGGGGGGGCTCGGCCAAATAGTGGGCGAGGGGGTTTTGTGTAAAAGGTGAGGAAAATTCTAGCACAAAACCATTAATGCTTCATTAAATGCAAATTGACACCTTTTCTTTCTTTTGTTTTCTTTTGAATTTTCATTTTAAATTCATATAATATCTAGATATTTGGATGGATGGATTAACAAAAATATCTAGTGATTAGATTAGCAATGATTCAAATTAGAAGTAATTAACCCAAAATGTAATTACCACTAATTAAGTGCGTAAATAACACATTAAAATAATATTTAATTAGGGAAAAATTCTATGTGAACCAAATTTCCAATTGACCCCCAAAGCCCGCGCACTAGTTTCATTCTAGCTAAACTAGATGCCGTGAAGTCTATACAGAAGTTTGATCACAATCGGGTTAAAACGGAAAACACCGACTATTTTACCCTAAAACGGAAAAATTCGCATAACGATTTCTAAAACGTTACATACAGAGCCACGCGAGCGCGAGGTAGTTGTACCGCAGAGAGGTCGTGGTCGCGAAGAATTCGTTCCGAGTGTACAGGATGATAGAGGAGGATTGCCAGTTGCGGGTAGAGGGCAGGCACGAGCGTTTTCTTCTACTCATCGGGATGCACGGGCGTCTGGTGCTGAGTTTTCAGGTAATCTTATTCGTATGTTTTCTTATTGCATATGTATGTTTAATTTGGGATCTATGCACTCATTTGTTCTACACACTTAGTGCCGTGGTTGGGCCGAGGGTCGTGTATGCTAGATCAGTCGTTTGTTGTGTTAACTTCTGTCAGCGATTCTTTGTTGCGCAACACGTATTTCGGTCATGTGCCAATTGGGTAGGAGATAGAGATTCGTCCGTCGATTTGATCCTTCTAAAGATGTTGGACTTTGACGTTCTCCTGGGCACGGACTGGTTAACTACATGCTATGCGTCTGTAGACTGCCGCGAGAAGACAGTCAGGTTTTGTTTTCTCGGCGAGTCAGTTCTTGTTGTGCAGGGGGACTGTGGTGCCGTCCCTCACAGTTTGAATTCAGCATTTTTCGCTAGTCGGCTTTAGAGGAGAGGATGTCATGGATTCCTGGCTTTCATTTATGATACGGAGCCACAGTAGGTTCGTTGGACCGGGTTCCTATAATGCGAGAGTTTTCCGACGTTGTTCCAGATGAGCCGGCGGAGCTTAGGGAGCTTAAGGATCTGCTGCAAAGTTGCTTGATAGGGGGACTTGTGCGTCCAAGTGTTTCGCTTTGGGGAGCTCCTACTCTGTTCGTCAAGAGAAGGACGACAGTTTGAGGTTGTGTATTGATTGATCGTCAATTGAATCGAGTTATGGTGCGGATAGGTATCCTTTACCTCGCATTAACAATTTGTTCGATCAGCTCCAGGGTGCGAGACATTTTTCTAAGTTTGTTTAGGGATCAGGTCATCATTGTTGCGGGATCGGAGTGATGACACTCCGAAGACTGCTTTTGTGCGCGCTACGGGCATTATGAGTTTTGGTGGTGTCGTTGGACTCACCAATGCCCTAGCAGCATTCATGGATATGATGAACCAGATTCTTCAGGCCGTTCCTCGACCAGTGTATTGTTGTGTTATAGATGACATTCTGGTCTATTCCAAGAGTCATGAGGAACGTGAGCAGCACTTGAGGATTTGCTTTGCAGACATTGGGAGCGCGCCAGCTGTTTGCTAGATTCTCGGAGTGTTCCTTCAGGCTTGATAGTGTTGACTTCCTTGGTCATGGGGTTACGGAAGACGGTTTTCATATGGACCCGATGGAGATCGAGGCCGTACAGCTTGGCCCAGACTTGCATCAGGGACAGAGGTCCGCAGATTTTTGGGCTTAGCCTGTTTTTCCCGCCGTTTCGTGCAGGATTTCTTGAGTATCGCTGCACCGTAGATCGTACTGAAAAGGAAGGGGGTTCCTTTTCTTTAGACTGTGGCATGCGTGCGGAGTTTTCAGTAGTTGAAGACTTGGGTGACGAAGAAGACTTGGGTGACGACTGTACCAGATCTATCTTTGCTTTTTGGATCGGGCGGCTTTGTTGTTTACTGTGATGTTTCATGAGTGGGGCTCGATTGTGTACTGATGTAGCATGATAGAGTTATCGCTTATGCTTCCCGACAGTTGGAGGAAGTACGAGCAGGATTTATCCCACTCATAATCTGGAGATGGCCGCGGTGGTTGTGCGTTGGAGATTTGGAGACACTACTTGTTCGGAGAGTCATGTCAGATTTTCACGGACCACCAGAGCTTAATGTACATCTTCCTGCAGCGGGTTTTGATTGTTGAGATAGCGTCGTTGGATGGAGCTTGTAAAGGATTGTGATTGTGAGATCCTTTATTACCCGTGGCAAGGCGATTGTGGTTGCTGATGCTTGAGTCGTAGGCCCGAGGTTAGCTTGTCCCAGTTGTGCGCAGTTCTGAGACAGTCTTCTGCAGATTTACAGTTCTTATGTAACCGTTGAAAACAGCTTAAGTTTGCCTCTACTGAGGGGACAGCTTTCTCATGTCCGCGCCCGTCCACTTTTACTTAATCGTTTTCATGTGGCACAGCCCGCCGATGCTCGTTGTCTGAGATTCTTGAGCATGTTCGGCTGGGTAAAGATTCAGAGTCTATGATTTGTGACTAGGGTATACTACGTTTAGGGATGTGTTTGTGTGTACCTGATACTGATGGGTAGAGATGCGAGATCCTAGAGCAGGCACATCAGTCAGCTTTCTATATTCATTCAAGTTCCACCAATATGTAGCGTGACTTGTGAGATAGTTACGGGTGGGCAGGGATGAAGGGTGAAGGTTTCGGATTTCATTTCGAGGTGTCTGGCTTCTTGCGAGCTAAGGTTGGGCATTTGAGACCGGCTGGAGAGTCGCAACCTTTTTACCGTTCCGGAGTGGGAATGGGAGCAGATCTCTATGATTTTCATTATGGTGTCTACCTAGGTCTAGTCACGGTATGACTCCAATTGGGTGTTGTTGTCCGGTTATGCTCAGTTTGCTCAGTTGTTTTTCGATAAGTTGTGCATTTGTACGGAGTTCCTTCATGTGTTGTATCCAATAGAGGCACCCCGTTCGCTAGCCGTCTTTGGTAGAAGCATCAGGAAGCCTTGGGTACCGGTTGAGCTTTAGCTCCGCTTTTCCATCTGTAGGACGATGGTCAGTTAGAGCGGACTATACAGACTCTGGAGGATATGCTTGTGCGTATGTACTAATTGTTTGTTGGCAGTTGGGATCGTCACTTGCCATTGATAGGGTTCTCCTTCGATAGCTGTTATTAGGAGACAATCCAATTGGCAGCCTTTAGGCCTTGTGTGTTAGGTTGTGTCGATCGCCAGTCTGTTTTACTAACTTCATGAGAGCAGGATTTTTGGACCCCAGCTAGTCGAGAGACTTCGGAGAAGATCCAGGTTGTTCAGGTTAGGATGAGAGCAGCCCAGTGCAGACAGAAGTCTTATGCCGACCGCGGTGGTCGCAGACTTGAGTATGCAGTGGGAGATCTGTAGGGATGCTAGGCATGCACACAAGGGTCTACGAGGCATCAACCATGCCCGATTAAAATTTTAGCCATGCCGAACAACCCAAAGCCGGATCTTTAAACTAGAGTTTAGGCGAAAACTGTTGGAGATAGTGCCCTCGGAGTCAATTATTGGATCACAGGCACGTGATTGCAGTGATTGAGGGAGGACCTATCCCGGTAGGACAGTCTTGCTCGAGATGATAGTATGCTATCTGGTTCATCTTTATCATCGTGTACTGCTTTAGGTGACCTGATAGGTCGCTATTACACGTTGATAGAGCCCCTAGGATTCATGCTTGACTGCCAGCAGTATGAGGGCGATCATATACGTGGGAGCTGGTAGTCTATAAGCACATCCTTTAAAGGTCCCTAGTCGTGGGAGTTTCGAGACAGGGCATCGATACTCCAGAGTAGACTAGTGTATACATTCGAGACCCCGACGAGGGGCGGTGGCCAGTCTCACAAGCCACTGGTGTCAGTTGGTTCACCTAAGATGTATACAGGTGCTCATTGGATTATGAGTACACCGGACAGTTCTCGCCGGGAACCTGCTAGTTGGGATTATACAAGACATCAGATTGCAGTTCCCTGGTGACATGTGTACAGGTTAGTTCATCGACCTGGGGATCGTCATTTGTCTCGTGTGAGTTCCCACTGTACTTTGATTACTACCTTACCACGCTCAAAGGAGACGTGCAAACAGGTTTTAGTTGGGTACAGTCCCAAGACACATGGAGGCAGTGAGCGGATCTTCGGGGGTTCGTCTCTCCCGGTATTGGGGGTGAGGTCGCTCTGTGTCTAGGAGAGCCATTACATAAAGCCCTCGGCCGAGGCAGGAGATTTACTGGTAAGTATTCCAGTAGTATCTCAGGGTGTTCTGGGCTACACTCCGACACGACTTGTACCGCTTTTGGGGGTCTGACTTTACCAACCCCCTAGGCCCGCCATGCGATGCTCATAGACGAACGGACCGGACTGTACGAATATTGTCACTGACAGGCTCAGTAGGGTGTCAGGATGAGTTCGCTCATCAACGTCCCTTTTGGTCAATACCTGGTAGCCCGTCACGTATTGGCTTATACCTCTGACGTACTAGTGGTTAAATCCACAACCAAGGTGTTGACGAGTCTTTAGAGTCCCCTACATTCAGTTGCTCAAGTTTTCGGGCAAAAAGCTGTAGAGGCAGTATGGAGATATGGCAGGGTTCGATCAGATACGTGCGGTATTGCACGGATCAGGATCGGACGGATAATACTAGTCGGCTTTGGTTTAAGCCGGATCCTAGTATAGTACAGTGTAGATTTTGTCTCATTGCATTTGTATCCGGTCGGAATACAGATGTGGGTGTGTATACACAGTATCGGGGTTTTCCTGTAATTTATTACGGGACCAGTTTTCTGGAGTTGCCAGTTTGTTTTCCGTTTCGGCCATTTTCCTTTGTATCTTTCATTGGCCGAAGATTGGTGGAGGAGGGCTTATTTGCATTTGTGCAAATAAGCATTTGTAGAGGGTGTTCTTTGCATTTTGTTGCATCATGATGGGTGCACCATCCCTTGACTTTCCTTTTCCATGATGGCTTGACTTTGTGTTGAGTGATGATGGTGGGTTTGGTGTGTTGGTTTTGCTAGTGATGATGATTCTTGCATGATGACCATTCCTCTCACTTGCATTATTCTTGTGGCTATCTTTTTGATGCTCTCTCTCTCATTCTCTTACTCTCTTGATCTCATGGCCGGCCATTGATATGTGGGGCTGTCCCAAATTTTTGGGAGGGGGTTTTTGGTTCATTTGTATTGCACAAAATCCATTTAGCTCCATCTCCAAAACTCCATTCCTCCACCATCTCAAAAGGCAACTTCCATAAACCCCAAAGTGAGACATGAGCACTACACATTCTACAGCAAATCTTGGGCACGTCGACTCGCCAGCTTCCTGCCCGAGTTGCCTCGGTATAGAGGTGGGAGCCCGTAAAAGAAGCCGGCGACGTGGTGCCCTCCCGGCGACGTGGTGGAGACCGGACATTCCGCGGGAGATCGGGACGACGACGAGAAGACCGGAGGACATGAATCACTCGGTATATCTCTCTTCCCATCTTGTAGTTAGCTAGGACTAGTTTAATGGCACGATCCGGATTTATAGTGTGTGGTGGTGCCGGTTTGAAAAGTTATTGTAAATCACCGCTTCCGCATTCCGGTGTCGGATTGACGGCCGGGGCGCCGCCGTGCACTTACAGTGGTATCAGAGCCTCGCCATTAATATAGTCTAGCTTTGTCTAATGTGTTTTACATTTCCGATCGAACAAAATCCCAAAACCGCGTTTTTTATACACATCAGTTTTCTGTCGAAATTTTTTTGGCTCCAAAAATTTTTCAGTATGTTGCAGAGTGATGTGCAGGGAATCATAAGAATTCTGTAGAAATTTGATCACGTGATCGCTCTATACGACCGCGGAACCGCGGCCAAACCCATGCTTGGGCTGCGGTTCCGCCGCAGTATTTGCAGATCAGTGTGCCAAATTTTTACAGAAAGCTCCTGTGATGAAAATAGGGTTTTTGGAATATTATTTTTGGGCCCAGGATTTCTTTAACTGCTACAGTAGTACTTGGGGGCCCACTTGGTAAATTTTGTTCGATCGGATATTTTAAACACATTAGTTCACAGTATTTATATTATATCTATGACCGTGAATGTCACTTGATCGGTAAATCCTGTCTAACTGCTATAGCCCGGTTAGACGGATTTGCGAACGTGACGTTCACGTTGATGTTCTGTGTATTGCTGTGATGTTGTGGATTGGTCGTGGGGGATAGCCTGGATGCAATGGTAGTACAGTTTTGGTTGTATTATGTACATTTGATATTGCGGGGCGTGTAAGTCTACGCTAGCGCCCCGGCCGTCTACAGACGCCAAATGCGGAACAAAAACTTTTTATCTAGCGCTATCGTATACTTTAACCCGGATCTGCCATTATTGCTAAACTAACAAACTGTAAAGAGTGTAGAAAGGTTATACTGAACGATCCGAGTCCTTCGTTCTTTAACCATCATCCCATGCTCCGTTGCGGCTGCTCCGATCTCTTCGATCTCCGATCTGCTCGTCCAGGTGGCACCACATCACTGATTCTTTAAACGGGCTCCCGCCTCTGACTTGAGGCAACTCGGTCGTCAAGTTAGCTAAAAGAGATGACCAAGAATGATGTAGAGAATGAGTAGATGACTTTGTCTCACTTCGTCCAAATCCGTGGACGATCGGTTAATGAAGTTGCCGAGGGAATCGGGTGATGGAATGAAATGAGCTGTGAAATTCCATACACCCCAAAATCTATCATAATCTTTTGCAAATGAAAAAAACATCAAGTGTGAGAGAGAGAGGAAGGGGGCCGGCCACTTATAGGAGTGGGGGGGGTGAGTGTAGGAGAGGGGAGAGTAACCTTAAGCAAATATCATGTGTGGACACATGAAAATATCAAGCATAAAGATCTTAAGGAAAACAAGAAATGGTTGAAATCAAAGCATGAGTCACAATCCTTGTCACCATTTTCTAGAACCTTCTAGAACCTTCTAGAAGCATGACTCACTCTCATCCAAGAAAAGATAAATCCGTCTTTAACCAAATGTTAAAAGACGGCTGATAGAAAACTGGAAACTGACAACTTCCAAAAGTGATCCTGAAACGACTTTCAGGATAACCCCGTAACTGTATAAATATACCCGCATTTGTATTACGACCGAATACAAATGCAACTGAGACAAAGATATTATACCTACTCAATATAATACTCGGATCCGGCTTAAACCAAAGCCGACCAGTATCATCTGCCCGAAAACTGACACGTGCGTAAACGCACGTGCATTTTCCGAACCCTGCCATAAAACCATACGGCCTCTACAACGTTTCGCCCGAACTTGGGAAACTGTCTGTGGGGGACTCTAATGACTCGTCAGTACCCTGGCAGTGGGTTTAACCACAAACCGTCAGCGGCACTAGCTATGCGTAACGGCTGCCCATGGACTGACCTCAAGGTAGGCTGATGAGCGAATTCATCCAGAAACCCTACTGAGCCTAACAGTGACAATGTATATACAGTCCGGTCCGTTCGTCAATGAGTATCGCATATCCGCCTAGGGGGCTAGAAACGTCAGACCCCCAATAGCAGTATAAGTCGTGTCGGAGTGTAGCCCAATAACACCCTGAGATACTACTGGAGTACCTACCAGTAAATCTCCTGCCATGGCCATGGACTTTGTGTAATGGCTCTCCTAGACACAGCACGACCTCGCCCCCAATACCGGGAGAGACGAATCCCCTGCCGATCCGCTCACGTGCCTCCATATGGCTCGGGACTGTACCCAAAAGCTACCTGTTTGCATGACTCCTTTGAGCCGTGGTAGGGTAGAAATCAAAGCACAGTGGGAACTCATACGAGACAAATGACGACCTCAGGTCGATGAACTAACCTGTACACATGTCACCAGGGAACTGCTATCTGACGATAGGTATAGTACTAACTAGCAGATTCCCGGCGAGTCCTGTCCGGTGTACTCATAACCCAATGAGCACCTGTATACATCTTAGGTGATCCAACTGACACCAGTGGCTTGTGAGACCAGCCACCGCCCCTCGTCGGGGTCTCGACTGTATACACTAGTCTACTCCGGAGTATCGATGCCCTGTCTCGAAACTCCCACGACTAGGGACCACAATTAAGGATATGCATATAAACTACCCAACTCTCACGTATATGATCGCCATCATACAGTTGGTAGTAAAGCAAGATCCTAAGGGCTCTATCAAAGTGGAACATGTAATCAGTCACCTGAACATGCACACAACTGATAAAGGCAAACCAGATAGCATACTATCATCTCGAGTAAGACTGTTCTACCGGTATAGGTCCTCCGCAATCATTGCAATCACGTACCTGTGATCCAATAATTGACTATGAGGGCACTATCTCCAACAATCTCCCACTTGCACTCAAGGCTAATTATTGCGATGTCGACTACTCACAGCCCGTGTGAAACCGAACATCCAACTCCTCTACTAATCAGTTTCACAAAGCCCGTTTGTAAAACTATTGTGTTCGAGAAATAGCCTCAGTGAGTGGATCCGCCTAGATCTTTCTTTCTATATCTCTCTTAATCTCAAGTTCGCGGAGAAAGCCATCTCCCGAATTGAGTAATACCTGTCTTAGAATATGTCTGGATATCTGATGGGACCTAGTTCATAAATGAACACCAAATCCAAACTTCTTAGACTGTATCGATCACTGAACCTAATCAGTATCCGGCACCATGCCTCCCACAGTATCCTCTTGGACCACCTGTCCATAATACTGTCCCTCTTCGTCAGAGGGAAAAACTATAACTCTGAAAATCACTCTGTCAACCATGTCACCTTTGAAGCCTGGAATGATAACCGTCTCCCGAAAGAGGCTGCCGTCATCAAATCCGTAGAACATCCACTTATGTTCTAAAACTGCTTCCTTATGTCTCTCCAGGATTGGATTAATACAAACTTATCGCATCTAGTGCAAAAACAACATCTGGTCTGGTACTTGACATCTCATGATTGACTCAATTGCCTAAGAAAGTGATTTGCCAATCATGCACATCCCTCTCCCCTTTAGTCTGTACGACACCTTTAGAGAGGGTGACTCCATCACCTGCAGGTACACCACCATGCTAGGAGTCAACTATTCTAAAAACCATTAGAATATCTGTCAAAGTACCCACATTGGGAAACTACCCAAATCTAGATCTAAAACCATAGATCCAGAAACCAGAATATCAAATATTATATCCATATCCTGTCTGGAGAAACAACTGTGTGACGACCACAGTACAACCGATCGTAGTATAGGAATTTTACTTCCCACTCTGTGTATGTCATCCAGATACCATGACATCACACCCTACTACCTTCTTTAACAGATCCATCCCCTATTCTGATTGAAGTCAAACCCATGACTGTCACATCAAAATTAGATGATCTATCTCCGCTATAACTGCTCAAGTCTATAAATAGACATAAGCTACTTGCCCACTAAACTTCCGCTGCTCCCATTGACTACGACAACCCTCCTACCGGGTCTCATATCCTGGAACAACAGTAGTGTCAAGTCTGGGTAGATAATAACCTCCCTGTCACCGTCCTTGAGGCTACCGGAGTACCTCTCGGGTGTCTGAGGTCACCCACCATATCTGCGGAGTGGCTATTGGAATGTCAAACCTGATTGAATATATAGGTCCTATTAAATTTTCCGTAATCGTTTACGGTTCCGGAATCACTTCCAGTTCTACCATACTCCCACTACTGTTTTCTGAAAAAATCCATTTTACTAAAACTGTGGCGAGTCAAGAACAATATCACTATTGATCTTCCAAATGGTAGAATATCAACCCTCGTCATAGCCAGGGTCAACCCACAAACAGCCATTACAGAAACGTGCCCTGAGTTATCCAGAGTCTGGTTTTAAGCATAAGCTGGACAACTCCCCGTACCTTAACATCTTTTAAGGTATGAACCATTCTATATCCAATATAGAAACTTTGGCACTTTATTTAATTGGAACCAGATTCAATCATGCAGCTGTCTCCAGTGCATATCAACTTAATGGAAAGAGGCTAATCAGCATTACTCAACTTAGGAATCCATCCAATTATGAGTAACCTGAAAGAGAAACACGTTTCTTAAAAACTATCACTATCATCTGAATACCAATCACAAGAATCTACATCTTCGATCTCTTTGAAGAATCCCGATACTTGTGATACCTGGTTTTCTACTTTATTCTTATACCCACAACTTCTCAAAACTTAGACCTTGTATTTCTACGAAACACTTGTCCAAATACTAGAGAAGTTATAAGTAAATAGAACATAGTACGAGGACCTACCCCTTTGTCCTGATGGACACTTGGACAACATACAATACTCTGTATAAGTCCTCTGAGTTTAAGCAACTCAAAACCTGTGCGTCGTAGGTTAAAAACTGTACCCTGGCGATTTCCTCAAATATCACCAATTACAACGAATTCCGATATAATGAGGATGATCACCTAATTCCCAATAACTTACTCCCACTCATTATCTGTAAAACCATACAGATATGAGAATGAAACCTGGTAAATACATACCCTTGGAGTAAGTGTCTAATCGGAAAAACAGTTTTTCTTTAACAATGCACTGAAACATTAAAATGTTTCATAGGGGTATCTTGGTATTCATAGTAATGCCTCTTTCATAATCCAATTCATGACTTCAACCGTATATTTTATTGCCGTCTCTTCAAATCCCTTTATTTGTCTTTAGTCGTTACCTTCTGTACACCATCGTTAGGCTAAATGGTTTTCTTCCTTCCCTACCGTTCGGCACCAGCCTATGGTTTGGAAGAAGACTATCCAGTAAGCATAATAGGTGTACTCTCCTAAACCAAGGAGTACTCGTATCTTGAGAGAAGGTGATGATAAAAGACAACTGAATAATACCTTATTCTTTTAAAGGTGAAATAGGAGTGGCGATGAAGTACGCGGTTTGGTCGTGAATGATATCAGTCGCAATTTACTTTGCCCTTTTTCTAATGCCTTTATTTTGTCTTTAGTTATTACCTTCTGCACACCCTACTTAGGCTAATTGGTTTTCTTCATCCCCTACCTTTCGGCACCAGCCTATGGTTTGGAATAAGACTATCCAATAAGTGTACTCTCCTAAACCAAGGAGCTCTCGCAACCTGAGAGAAGGTGACAATAAAAGACAACTGAATAAACCAATTCTATTTCCCCTGAACCTGGATCCATCCTCGAAGAAGTCCCTTCGAGTTCGTATATAACCATACGATGGATCTATCCAATGGAAGTGGATGTCCGTAGTAATACGGGTGTTCTGAGAAATGCAAAGGGTAAAAGAAGGAGTGGTAATGACTTATGCAACTCAGACAATCCAAAAGCCAGTATTTTAAGAAGGTTCGGTCAACTTGGTCACTGAGTCATAGTCTAGGGTCGGTCAAAGGTCGCTGCCAAAGAGAGAGAGAAAAGAAACACTCTGCGTGCACTCTAACCTAGATCAGAATGGTTATTACTTTATCTAATCCGGAAACCTCCCACTGTCCTGTCAAATTCTCCCCCAAACCTGAAAGAAGAATCAATCGGGATCACACGAAGAGTAAACCAACTCATCAGTGGGAATCGGGATCCAACTCTCATCGCATGATAACGTGACGGAATCCACTCGCGTTATCACACTCCAGAAGGTATGCGCATGCCTGGCAAGTTTCAGTTTCTTTAGAAACTCCCGATATGATTTTTTCCCCATGCTCTTATAACCTTGGCGTTAGGTCAAAATGTCATAAGTCGCATGCCAAGTTCTACCCATCACTATCTTGTTAATTTGAACCCACCCGCACATGCCCTTGGCGTTAGGTCAAAATGGCAGAACGGCTGTCCCAAACCAACTCATCTATCTATGCAACAATTGAATACTCAGCAGCTACCAAACACTATGCCTTGGCGTTAGGTCAAAATACATAGCTTGAATACTACTGAATACCCAAAAGAAGTGACGGAGGGCTACGGTTGGTTTTTGGCGAAAAACCATTAACGTAGTGAACTTGATATCGCTGAAGGAACCTGATAGCTTTTTAAAATATAGTGGCGAAAACCTTTCGCTAAAGAGGTCACTCCCGGTAAAGGGATCTCGGCTCTTTCCTCGTGGAATGAGGTGCAGGATATTCCACTGAATACCGCGATGCAAAGCAACTTGTAATCGACTATAGTGAAGTTATTACTCTGACGCAAACTTCTGCCCAAGGGGTCAGTCCCGGTGAAGGGATATCGGCCCTTGCCCTGTCGAATGAGGTGCAGGATATTCCACTGAATACCGCTATGCAAAACAAAAGGAAACGTCTTTGCAATAACACTTTTTAAATTTGTTCCAACAACTGCAAACAGGTTTGTTTTATTTTGCATTGATCAGAATCAATGCAGTCCCATCAATCGATCACACCAGAAAAGAACGAAAAATAAAATGTACGTATATGCCATCCGCATTCGTCACTGGGTCCCGTCATCACCCGTTAGGTTACTTAATTAACGACAGAGCGGGGACTGGACTAGCGCGGGTGTAAAACATATACAACATCTAATAGTATATAAACCAATATACAATAATCGCTCCAGGCGTGATAATATGCAACATTACAGAAAAGTAATAAGCATCACAGAACAATACAGATAATCTGGGATCCCCGGGTTTCACAGAGCCGCTGCTGAAACCCGACGTTCCCCTGTCGTGTGGATAGCCTGTGCAATGAAACCTAGACCCCTACGGGTGCGGCAAGTTACCCGCCAAAACCTGAAGCGAGGTAGTCCCCACAGCATAGTGAATGGAACACCCGGCACTTCACGGATCCGGTAAATTGAGCACCCCTCCTTGGGTCAACCTGTACCCCCTACGAGTGCGGCGAATAGTTTGCCAATTCTAGAGTGGGACCCATCTGCCTCTCAAATCCATGAGATGCGGACCCGTTGCCCCCCAGAACCCGGCTATTCGTGCACTCCGTCGCGGGGTAAAACCTAGTACAGTAATGAAAAATAGTACAACAGGTACATCGACCGCAACCTGGTCGTGCCCCAAAAGAATATTATACAACAGGCAGTGACGGCAGTCCACATGTTGGACGCTCGCCCCGCAATATCAAATGTACAAATAAACTCAAACTGTACTACCATTGCACACTGCTATCCACCACGACAAATCCGCAACATCACAGCACAACACAGAACATCAACGCGAATGTCACGTTCGCAAACCCGTCTAAAAGAACTATAGCAATCAGACGCGGTTTACCGATCAAATGACATTCCCGGTCGGAGATATAATGTAAGCACTGTAAACTAACGTGTTTAAATTTCGATCGACAAAATATCACAAAGTGGGCCCCACGCAAATCTGGAGAACAGTAACAAAACCTGGGCCCAAAAGATATATACCAAAAACCCCAATTTCCATAGAGGAACACACTGTACAAATTTGGGAGCATGATCTCACCAAGCGGCCGCGGATGCGCGGCCAAACCATGGGTTTGGCCGCGTTTCCGCGGCGGTTTGGTGGAATTACGTGCCTAAATTTTGTCGGTGTTCATATAAAACCCTGCACAGTTTTCTGAGATGTGTGAAATATTTTTAGGACACCATTTAAAATCAACAGAAACTGTCAAGCTGAAAAATTGCGATTTTTGATTTCCGGTTCGATCGATATTTTAAACGCGTTAGCACAAGTTAGTATAGCAAAATGGTGAGGCTCTGATACCACTGTAAGTCTACGCTAGCGCCCCGGCCGTCTACAGACGCCAAATGCGGAACAAAAACTTTTTATCTGGCACTATCGTATACTTTAACACGGATCTGCCATTATTGCTAAACTAACAAACTGTAAAGAGTGTAGAAAGGTTATACCGAACGATCCGAGTCCTTCGTTCTTTAACCATCATCCCACGCTCCGTTGCGGCTGCTCCGATCTCTTCGATCTCCGATCTGCTCGTCCAGGTGGCACCACATCACTGATTCTTTAAACGGGCTCCCGCCTCTGACTTGAGGCAACTCGGTCGTCAAGTTAGCTAAAAGAGACGACCAAGAATGATATAGAGAATGAGTAGATGACTTTGTCTCACTTCGTCCAAATCCGTGGACGATCGGTTAATGAAGTTACCGAGGGAATCGGGTGATGGAATGAAATGAGCTGTGAAATTCCATACACCCCAAAATCTATCATAATCTTTTGCAAATGAAAAAACATCAAGTGTGAGAGAGAGAGGAAGGGGGCCGGCCACTTATAGGAGTGGGGGGGTGAGTGTAGGAGAGGGGAGAGTAACCTTAAGCAAATATCATTTGTGAACACATGAAAATATCAAGCATAATGATCTTAAGGAAAACAAGAAATGGTTGAAATCAAAGCATGAGTCACAATCCTTGTCACCATTTTCTAGAGCCTTCTAGAACCTTCTAGAAGCATGACTCACTCTCATCCAAGAAAAGATAAATCCGTCTTTAACCAAATGTTAAAAGACGGCTGATAGAAAACTGGAAACTGGCAACTTCCAAAAGTGATCCTGAAACGACTTTCAGGATAACCCCGTAACTGTATAAATATACTCGCATTTGTATTACGACCGAATACAAATGCAACTGAGACAAAGATATTATACCTACTCAATATAATACTCGGATCCGGCTTAAACCAAAGCCGACCAGTATCATCTGCCCGAAAACTGACACGTGCGTAAACGCATGTGCATTTTCCGAACCCTGCCATAAAACCATACGGCCTCTACAACGTTTCGCCCGAACTTGGGAAACTGTCTGTGGGGGACTCTAATGACTCGTCAGTACCCTGGCAGTGGGTTTAACCATAAACCGTCAGCGGCACTAGCTATGCGTAACGGCTGCCCATGGACTGACCTCAAGGGAGGCTGATGAGCGAACTCATCCAGAAACCCTACTGAGCCTAACAGTGACAATGTATATACAGTCCGGTCCGTTCGTCAATGAGTATCGCATATCCGCTTAGGGGGCTAGAAACGTCAGACCCCCAATAGCAGTATAAGTCGTGTCGGAGTGTAGCCCAATAACACCCTGAGATACTACTGGAGTACCTACCAGTAAATCTCCTGCCATGGCCATGGACTTTGTGTAATGGCTCTCCTAGACACAGCACGACCTCGCCCCCAATACCGGGAGAGACGAATCCCCTGCCGATCCGCTCACGTGCCTCCATATGGCTCGGGACTGTACCCAAAAGCTACCGTTTGCACGACTCCTTTGAGCCGTGGTAGGGTAGAAATCAAAGCACAGTGGGAACTCACACGAGACAAATGACGACCTCAGGTCGATGAACTAACCTGTACACATGTCACCAGGGAACTGCTATCTGACGATAGGTATAGTACTAACTAGAAGATTCCCGGCGAGTCCTGTCCGGTGTACTCATAACCCAATGAGCACCTGTATACATCTTAGGTGATCCAACTGACACCAGTGGCTTGTGAGACCGGCCACCGCCCCTCGTCGGGGTCTCGACTGTATACACTAGTCTACTCCGGAGTATCGATGCCCTGTCTCGAAACTCCCACGACTAGGGACCACAATTAAGGATATGCATATAAACTACCCAACTCTCACGTATATGATCGCCATCATACAGTTGGTAGTAAAGCAAGATCCTAAGGGCT
This sequence comes from Agapanthus africanus, assembly GCA_030015575.1. NCBI lineage: Eukaryota > Viridiplantae > Streptophyta > Magnoliopsida > Asparagales > Amaryllidaceae > Agapanthus > Agapanthus africanus. The sequence goes on from CM057349.1 coordinate 255,755,590, forward strand.
CTATCAAAGTGGAACATGTAATCAGTCACCTGAACATGCACACAACTGATAAAGGCAAACCGGATAGCATACTATCATCTCGAGTAAGACTGTTCTACCGGTATAGGTCCTCCGCAATCATTGCAATCACGTACCTGTGATCCAATAATTGACTATGAGGGCACTATCTCCAACAGGGCGAGCGTCCGACATGTGGACTGCCGTCACTGCCTGTTTGTATTATTATTTTGGGGCACGACCAGGTTGCGGTTGATGTACCCGTTGTATGTATATTTTACTTTCTATACTAGGATTGCCCCGCGGAGGGGTGCACGGATAGCCGGGTTCTAGAGGGCAACAAGCCCGCATCTCATGGCATTGAGACGGAGGGGGCTTTACTCTAGAATTGGCGGGCTATTCGCCGCACTCGTAGGGGGTACAGGTTGACCCAGGAGGGGTGCCCAAGTTACCGGATTCCGTGAAGTGCTGGGTGGTCCATTCACATTGCTGAAGGGGGCTGCCTCGCTTCAGGTTTTGGTGGGTAACTTGCCGTGCCCGAAGGGGTCTAGGAATTTCATTGCACAGGCTATCCACACGACCAGGGAAACGTCGGGTTTCAACGGCTCTGTGAAACCCGGGGATCCTAGATATCTGTATTGTTCTGTGATGCTGTACATTTCTGTGATGTTGCATTTTATCACGCCTTGAGCGAAATATTATATATTATATATATACTCATAGATGTTGTATATGTTTTGCATCCGTGCTAGTCCAGTCCCCGCTCTGTCGTTAGTTAGATAACCTAACGGGTAATGACGGGACCCAGTGGCGAATGCGGATGGCATATACGCACATCAGTATATTTTCGTTCTTTGTGGTGTGATCAATTGATGGGTCTGCGTTGATTCGGATCAATGCAAGTAAAAAAGACCTAATCTGATGTTGTTGGAACACTTTTCAAAAAACTGTTATTGCAAGGACGTTCTCTTTTGTTTAGCATCGTGGTATTCAGTTGGAATATCCTGCTCCTCAGTCGACGAGGCAAGGGCCGAGATCCCTTCATCGGGAGTGACCCCTTGGACAAAAAGTTTGCGTCAGGGCAATAACTTCACTATAGCCGATTACTTTTGCTTTGCACCGTGGTATTCAGTTGGAATATCCTGCACCTCATTCTACGGGGAAAGAGCCGAGATCCCTTCACCGGGAGTGACCTCTTTAGCAAAGGTTTTCGTCACTATATTTTTATAAAGCTATCCGTTCCTTCAACGATATCAAGTTCATTACGTTAAAGGTTTTCGCCAGAAACCATTCGTAGCCCTCCGTCGTTTCAGACGGGTAGCATGTAGTATTCATGCTATGTTTGTTGGCCTTCGTCAAGGCATAGTGTATGGTAGCTGCTTGTTACCTTTCTGCTGCATAGATAGATGCGTTGGTTTGGGACAGTCGTATAGCCTTGTTGGCCTTCGTCAAGGGCTTGTACGGGTGGGTTCAAATTAACCTGGACAATGACGAGTGGAACTTGACATGTGACTTATGATTTGTTGGCCTTCGTCAAGGTCATAAGAGCATGGGGCAAAAATCACATCAGGAGTTTCTAAAGAAACTGAAACTTGCCAGATATGCGCATACCTTTTGGAGTGTGATGATGTGAGCGGATTCCGTCATATTATCATGCGATGATAGTTGGATCCCGATTCCCACTGACGAGTTAGTTTACTCCTCGGGTGACCCCGACTAATTCTTCTTTCGGGTTTGGAGAAGAATTTGAGCTTACAGTGGGAGGTTACCAAATTAGATAAATTGGTAACCATTCTGATCTAGGTTAGAGTGCACGCTGAGTATTTCATTTCTCTCTCTCTTCGGCAGCGACCATTGACCCGACCCTAAGACTATGACTCAATGACCAAAATTAACCGAACCTTCTTAAACACTGGCTTTTGGATTGTCAGAGTTGCAAACCTCATTGCCACTCCTACTTTTACCCTTTTCTCCAGGACACCCCGTATTACTACGAACGTCCACTTCCATTGGACAAAACCATCGTATGGTTATATACGAACTCGAAGGGATTTATTCGAGGATGGTTTCCGGTTCTGGAGAAAACGAATAGGACTATTCAGTTGTCTTTTCCTTTTACCTTCTCTCAGGTTGCGAGTACTCCTTGGTTTAGGAGATAGTACACCTATTACGCAAATTGGATTGTCTTTTTCCAAACCATAGGCAGGTGTCGACCGGTAGGGAATGAAGAAAACCAATTATCCTAACGATGGTGTACAGAAGGTATTATGTAAAGACAAAGAAAGGGATTAGAAGGAGGGCAAAGTAAATTGTGACTGATATTCACGACCAAACCATGTATTTCATTACCACTCCCACTTCACCTTTGTATTTCTCCAGGACACTCCGTATCACTACGAAGATCCACAGTTTATTGGATACTCCATCGTATGGTTATATACGAACTCGAAAGGAACTTGTTCCAGTTCGGGGATGGATTCTGGTTCAGGAGAAATAGGAATAAGGTTTATTCGGTTGTCTTTTATCTTCACCTTCTCTCGCATTGAGAGTGCTCCTAGGATTAGGACAGTACACCCATTATGCTTATTGGATAGTCTTCTTCCAAACCATAGGCCGGTGCCGAACGGTAAGGAAGGAAGAAAACCATTTGGCCTAAGGGGTGTGCAGAAGGTAATGACTAAAGACATATAAAGGGATTTGGAGAGGTGGCAAAGAATTATATGGTTACAGTCGTGAATCTGAAAGAGGCATTACTAGGAATACCGGGATACCCCATCGAAACATTTCAATGTTTCAGTGTCACTGTGTACTGTTAAAGGAAAACTGATTTCCCAATTAGTCCTTACTCCAGGGTATGTATTTACCAGGTATGATTCTCACATCTGTATGGTTTTACAGATGATGAGTGGGAGTAGGTTAGTGGTAATTAGGTGATCATCCTCATTATATCGGGATTCGTTGTAATCGGTGATATTTGAGGAAGTCACCTGGGTTGTTTGCCGGTCGGCAAATATTTGGTTTTGAATATCCGCTGTTGTGCACTAATTTCAAATTGATATATCTGTACGTCTATTTTCATAGAGTGAGATATACCTTTTTGAAATTATGTCTATGACATTTACCTATATCAGTGGATGGTTAGGTAAGGAGCATTAAACAACGGTGTAATTCTTCTTAACCATAAGTACAGTTTTCAACCTACGACACACAGTGAATGAGTTATCAGACTCAAGGGACTTATACAGAGTATTGTATGTTGTCCAGGGTCCATCAGGACAGAGGGGTTGGTCCTCGTACTATATTCGGTTTACTTATGACTTCTCTAGTTTTTAAACAGGTGTTTTGTGGAAACACAGGGTCCGAATTTTGAGAAGTTATAGGTATATGGATAAAGTAGAGAACCAGATGTTGCAAGTATCGGGATTCTTCAAGTTGATCGAAGATGTAGATACTTGAGTATGGTATTCAGTTGATAGTAGTGATTAAGAGAACTTGCTTCTCTTTCAGGTTACTCATAATTGGAAGCATTCCTAAGTTGAGTAACGCTGATCGGCCTCCTTCCATTTAGTTAACATGCACTGGAGATAGCTGCATGATTTGAATCTGGTTCAATTAAATCAGCGCCTCTAGTTCTATATTGGATATAGAACAGTTCATATCTTAACAATGTTAAGGTACGGGGAGTTGTCCGGATTATCCTTAAAACCAGACTCTGGATAACTCAAGGCACGTTTCTGTAATGGCTGTTTGTGGGTTGACCCAGGCTATGACGAGGGTTGACTTTCTACCATCTGGAAGATCAATAGTGATATTGTTCTAGACTCGCCACAGTTTTAATAAAAATGGATTTTTTCAGAAAACAGTAGTGGGAGTATGGTAGAACTGGAAGTGATTCCAGAACCACAAACGATTACTGAAGATTTGATAGGAACCTAAAGATTCAATCTGGTTTGACATTCCATTGGCCACTCCGCAGATACGGTGGGTAACCTCAGGCACCCGAGAGGTACTCCGGTAGCCTCAAGGACGGTGACAGGGAGGTTCTTATTTACCAACACTTGCCATTGCTGTTGTTCTAGACTGTGAGACCCGGCAGGAGGATGAGTGTAGCGTCGTTCTAAACTGGCTTTATAAGTGAACGTCTATATGACTCTGCCAGAGGGTTGTCGCAGTCAGTGGGAGCAGCAGAAGCATTGGTGGACAGGTGGCTTATGTCTATTTATACACTAAAGCAGATGTAGCGGAGATAGATCATCAATTTCTGATGTGACAGTCATAGGTTTGACTTCATCAGAATAGGGGATGGATCTGTTGAGAAGGTAGTAGGGTGTGATGTCATGGTATTTGGATGACATACACAGAATAGGAAAAGAAACTCCTATACTACGATCGGTTATACTTTGGTCGTCACACAGTGGTTTCTCCAGATGGGACTTGGACATTATATCAGACATACTGGTTACTAGATCTATGGTTTTAGATCTAGATTTGGGTGGTTTCCCAATCAGGGTACTTAGACAGCATTCTAAGAGTATTTAGAATGGACGACTCCAGGCATGGTGGTGTACCTGCAGGTGATGGAGTCACCTTCTCTAAAGGTGTCTTACAGACTAAAGGGGAGAGGGATGTGCATGATTGGCAGATCACTTGCTCAGGCAATTGAGTCAATCATGAGATGTCAAGTACCACACCAGATGTTGTTCTTGCACTAGATGCAATAAGTTGATGTTGATCCTATCCTAGAGAAACAGTCGGAAGCAGTTTTAGAACATAAGTGAATGTTCTAGGGATATGATAACGACAGCCTCATTCGGGAGACAGTTATCATTCCAGGCTTCCAAGGTGACCTGGACGACAAGGAGGTTGTCAGAGTTATAGTTTTCCTTCTGACGAGGGGAAGTATTTTGGACAGGTGGTCCAAGGCAATACTGAGGGAGGCATGGCGCAAGATACTGATTAAGTTCAGTTGACGATACAGTCTAAGAAGTTTCGATTTGGAGTTCATTTATGAGCTAGGTCCTATCAGACATCCAGACACATTCTAAGACAGGTATTGCTCATTTCGGGAGATGGCTTTCTCTGCGAACTTGAGATATAGAGAGACATAGAAAGAAACAACAAAGCGGATCCACTCACTGAGGCTATTCCTCGAATTCAATAGTTTCGCAAGCGAGCTTTGCAAGACTGACTGGTAGAGGAGTTGGGTGTTCGGTATCACACGGGCTGTGAGTATGCGACATCTCAATAATTAGCCTTGAGTGCAAGTGGGAGATTGTTGGAGATAGTGCCCTCAGAGTCAATTATTGGATCACAGGCACGTGATTGCAGTAATTGAGGGAGAACCTATCCCGGTAGGACAGTCTTGCTCGAGATGATAGTATGCCATCTGGTTCATCTTTATCATCGTGTACTGCTTTAGGTGGCCTGATAGGTCGCTATTACACGTTGATAGAGCCCCTAGGATTCATGCTTGACTGCCAGCAGTATGAGGGCGATCATATACGTGGGAGCTGGTAGTCTATAAGCACATCCTTAAAAGGTCCCTAGTCGTGGGAGTTTCGAGACAGGGCATCGATACTCCAGAGTAGACTAGTGTATACATTCGAGACCCCGACAAGGGGCGGTGGCCGGTCTCACAAGCCACTGGTGTCAGTTGGTTCACCTAAGATGTATACAGGTGCTCATTGGGTTATGAGTACACCGGACAGGACTCGTCGGGAACCTGCTGGTTGGGATAATACCAGACGTCAGATAGCAGTTCCCTGGTGACATGTGTACAGGTTAGTTCATCGACCTGGGGATCGTCATTTGTCTCATGTGAGTTCCCACTGTACTTTGATTACTACCCTACCATGCTCAAAGGAGACGTGCAAACAGGTTTTAGTTGGGTACAGTCCAGAGCCACATGGAGGCAGTGAGCGGATCTTCGGGGGTTCGTCTCTCCCGGTATTGGGGGTGAGGTCGCGCTGTGTCTAGGAGAGCCATTACACAAAGCCCTCGGCCGAGGCAGGACATTTACTGGTAGGTATTCCAGTAGTATCTCAGGGTGTTCTGGGCTACACTCCGACACGACTTGTACCGCTTTTGGGGTCTGACTTTACCAACCCCCTAGGCCCGCCATGCGATGCTCATAGACGAACGGACCGGACTGTACGAATATTGTCACTGACAGGCTCAGTAGGGTGTCAGGATGAGTTCTCTCATCGACGTCCCTTTTGGTCAGTACCTGGTAGCCCGTCACGTATTGGCTTATACCTGTTGCGCCACGGCAGCGCCCCGGCCGTCTTACCAAGGCCAAAATGCGGAATCAAAAATTTTCCTTACTTGGAAACTGGCGCTACCGCGGACAATAAAACCCGGATCGTTAACCATTAACCTATACTAACAAACAAGAGATGGGAAGAGATGTATACCGAGTGATCTGAGTCCTCCGGTCTTTTCGTCATCGTCCCGACCTCCCGCGGAAAGTCTTGTCTCCATATCGTCGCCTCCTCGCCGGAAGGGCACCACATCGCCTGCGTCTTTTACGGGCTCCCGCCTCAATACCGAGGCAACTCGGGCATGAAGCCAGCAAGTCGACATGCCCAAGATAAGCTGTAGAATGTGTAGGGTTGAAGCTATGTCTCATTTGGGGTTTGTTGTCTTTGAAGATGATGGAGGAATCAAGATAAGAAAAATGGTGCTTGCATTTTTCTAGCATGAAAAATGAGATCAAGAATGAAACTCTCAAGAATGAAACTCTCTTCTTCTTCTTTTCTCAAATGAAACCTTAACCTTATCATATGAGAAAGGTGGAGGAAAAGAATATCAAAACCACAACCATAGAAGGAAGGTGAGTGTAGGAAAAGGTGGAGGGTGACCACAACCTAAACATCATGATCACAAAATCAAATCAACCTCAAATCCTTTCTAATCTCACAAAAGCAAGAAATGATGATAGAAAAGAATGGTATCAAAAAGATGCTATCATAATCAATACATTTGCAAGAAACCCCTCCACAAAGTGTTATTTGCAAACTTGCAAATAACCCCCTCCATCGGAAAAGTCCGGCCGGGAAAGAACAAAGGAAAACCGGCCGGAACGGAATGTAAACTGGCAACTCCAGAAAACTGGTCCCGTAATAAATTACAGGAAAACCCCGATACTGTGCATACACACCCGCATCTGTATTCCTACCGGATACAAATGCAATGAGACAAAATCTACACTGTACTAAACTAGGATCCGGCTTAAACCAAAGACGGCTAGTAATATCCGTTCGATCCTGATCCGTGCAATACCGCACGTATCTGATCGAACCCTACCATATATCCATACGGCCACTAGTACAAAACTGTCCGATCCTGATCCATGCAATACCGCACGTATCTGATCGGACCCTGCCATATCTCCATACGGCCTCTACAGCGTTTCGCCCGAAAGCTTGAGTAACTGAAAGTGTGGTGGACTCTAAAGACTCGTCAATACCATGGCTGTGGATTTAACCACTAGTACGTCAGAGGTATTAGCCAATACGTGACGGGCCACCAGCTATTGACCAAAAGGGACATCGATGAGCGAACTCATCCTGACACCCTACTGAGCCTGTCAGTGACAATATCCGTACAGTCCGGTCCGTTCGTCTATGAGCATCGCATGGCGGGCCTAGGGGGTTGGTAAAAGTCAGACCCCCAAAGGCGGTACAAGTCGTGTCGGAGTGTAGCCCAGAACGCCCTGAGATACTACTGGAATACCTACCAGTAAATCTCCTGCCTCGGCCGAGGTCTTTGCGTAATGGCTCTCCTAGACACAGCGCGACCTCACCCCCAATACCGGGAGAGACGAACCCCTGCAGATCCGCTCACTGCCTCCATGTGGCTCGGGACTGTACCCAACTAAAACCTGTTTGCACGACTCCTTTGAGCCGTGGTAGGGTAGTAATCAAAGCACAGTGGGAACTCACACGAGACAAATGACGATCTCAGGTCGATGAACTAACCTGTACACATGTCACCTGGGAACTGCTATCTGACGTCTGGTATAATCCCAACTAGCAGGTTCCCGGCGAGTCCTGTCCGGTGTACTCATAACCTAATGAGCACCTGTATACATCTTAGGTGAACCAACTGACACCAGTGGCTTGTGAGACCGGCCACCGCCCCTCGTCGGGGTCTCGACTGTATACACTAGTCTACTAATGGAGTATCGATGCCCTGTCTCGAAACTCCCACGACTAGGGACCATTTAAGGATGTGCTTATAGACCCCAGCTCCCACGTATATGATCGCCATCATACTGCTGGTCGTCAAGCAAGAATCCTAGGGGCTCTATCAACGTGTAATAGCGACCTGTCAGGTCACCTAAAGCAGTACACGATGATAAAGATAAACCAGATAACATACTATCATCTCGAGTAAGACTGTCCTACCGGGATAGGTCCTCCCTCAATCATTGCAATCACGCGCCTGTGATCCAATAATTGACTCTGAGGGCACTATCTCCAACAATCTCCCACTTGCACTCAAGGCTAATTATTGCGATGTCGCATACTCACAGCCCGTGTGATACCGAACACCCAACTCCTCTACTAGTCAGTCTCACAAAGCCTGTTTGCGAAACTATTGCGTTCGAGGAATAGCCTCAGTGAGTGGATCCGCTGTGAAGTTTCTTTCTATGTCTCTCTATATCTCAAGTTCGCAGAGAAAGCCATCTCCCGAAATGAGCAATACATGTCTTAGAGTATGTCTGGATATCTGATGGGACCTAGCTCATAAATGAACTCCAAATCCAAACTTCTTAGACTGTAGCGATAACTGAACTTAATCAGTACCCAGCGCCATGCCTCCCTCAGTATCGCCTTGGACCACCTGTCCAAAATACTGCCCCTCGTCAGAAAGAGAAACTATAACTCTAACAGCCACTCTGCCATCCATGTCACCTTGGAAGCCTGGAGTGACAACCGTCTCCTCAAAGAGGCTGTCGTTATCACATCCCTAGAACACGCACTTATGTCCTAAAACTGCTTCCGATTGTTTCTCCAGGATTGGATTAATATCAACTTATTGCATCTACTGCAAGAACAACATCTGGTGTGGTACTTGACATCTCATGATTGACTCAATTGCCTAAGCAAGTGATCTGTCAATCATGCGTATCCCTCTCCCCTTTAGTCTGTAAGACACCTTTAGAGAGGGTGACTCCATCACCTGCAGGTGAACTACCGTGCCAGGAGTTTTCCATTCTAAATACTCATAGAATGCTGTCAAGGTACCCAGATTAGGAAACCACCCAAATCTAGATCTAAAACCATAGATCTAGTAACCAGAATGTCTGGTATAATATCCAAGTCCTGTGTGGAGAAAACACTGTGTGACAACCAAAGTATAACCGATCGTATTATAGGAGTTTCCTTTCCTACTCTGTGTATGTTATCCAAAACCAGGACATCACACCCTACTACCTTCTTAACAGATCCATCCCCTATTCTGATGACGTCAAACCTATGACTGTCACATCAGAAATAGATGATCTATCTCCGCTATATCTGCTTTAGTCTATAGACATAAGCCTGATGTCCACCAATGCTTCCGCTGCTCCCACTGACTACGACAACCCTCTGCCAGAGTCATATAGACGTGCACTTCTAAAGCTAGTTTAGAACGACGCTTTACTCATCCTCCTGCCGGGTCTCGCAGCCTGGAACAACAACAATGGCAAGTGTGGGTAAACAAGAACTTCCCTGTCACCGTCCTTGAGGCTACCGGAGTACCTCTCGGGTGCCTGAAGTTACCCACCTTATCTGTGGAGTGGCCAATGGAATGTCAAATCAGATTGAATCTTTAGGTTCCTTATGAAATCTTCAGTAATCGTTTGCGGTTCTGGAATCACTTCCAGTTCTACCATACTCCCACTACTGTTTTCTGAAAAATAACCATTTCTTTTTAAAATGTGGCGAGTTAAGAACAATATCACTATTGATCTTCCAGATGGTAGAAAATCAACCCTCGTCATAGCCTGGGTCAACCCACAAACAGCCATTACAGAAACGTGCCTTGAGTTGTCCAGTGTCTGGTTTTAATCATAAGCCGGACAACTCCCCGTACCTTAACATCGTTAAGATATGAACTGTTCTATATCCAATATAGAACCAGAGGCACTGATTTAAATGAACCAGATTCAAATCATGCAGCTATCTCCAGTGCATGTCAACTAAATGGAAGAGAGGCCGATCAGCGTTACTCAACTTAGGAATGCTTCCAATTATGAGTAACCTGAAAGAGAAGCAATTTCTCTTTATCATTACTATCAACTGAATACCATACACAAGTATCTACATCTTCGATCACCTTGAAGAATCCCGATACTTGCTACACCTGGTTCTCTACTCTATTCAAATACCTATAACTCCTCAAAACTTAGACCCTGTGTTTCCACGAAACAGCTGTCTAAAATCTAGAGAAGTCATAAGTAAACTGAATATAGTACGAGGACCAACCCCTCTGTCCTGATGGACGCTGGACAATATACAATACTCTGTATAAGTCCGCTGAGTCTAACAACTCTTTCACTGTGCGTCGTAGGTTGAAAACTGTACTTATGGTTAAGAAGAATTACACCGCTGTTTGATGCTCCTTACCTAACCATCCACTGATATAGGTAAATGTCATCGACATAATATCAAAAGGTATATCTCACTCTATGAAAATAGACGTACAGATACATCAATTTGAAATTGGTGCACAACAGCGAATATTCAAAACCAAATATTTGCCGACCGGCAAACAGCCCAGGTGATCTCCTCAAATATCACCGATTACAACGAATCCCGATATAGTGAGGATGATCATCCAATTCCCAATAACTTACTCCCACTCATCATCTGTAAAACCATACAGATGTGAGAATCGAATCTGGTAAATACATACCCTGGAGCAAGTGTCTAATCGGAAAATCAGTTTTCTTTTAACAGAACACAGTGAAACTGAAACATTGAAATGTTTCGGTGGGGTATTCCGGTATTCTTAGTAATGCCTCTTCCATTATCCAGATTCACAACTATAACCGTATAATTCATTGCCACCTCTCCAAATCCCTTTATATGTCTTTAGTCATTACCTTCTGTACACCCCTTTAGGCCAATTGGTTTTCTTCCCTCCCTACCGTTCGGCACCAGCCTATGGTTTGGAAGAAGACTATCCAATAAGCATAATGGGTGTACTGTCCTAATCCTAGGAGCACTCGCAATGCGAGAGAAGGTGAAGAGAAAAGACAACCGAATAAACCGTATTCCTATTTCTCCTGGACCAGAATCCATCCCCGAACTGGAACAAGTTCCTTTCGAGTTCGTATATAACCATACGATGGAGTATCCAAAAAACTGTGGATCTTCGTAGTGATACGGAGTGTCCTGGAGAAATACAAAGGTGATTTAGGATTGGCGAAGAAATACTTGGTTTGGTCGTGAATGGCAGTCGCAATTTACTTTGCCCTCTTACTAATCCCTTTCTTTGTCTTAACTTAATACCTTCTGCACACCATCGTTATGCTAATTGGTTTTCTTCATTCCCCACCGTTCGGCACCAGCCTAAGGTTTGGAAGAAGACTATCCAATTTGCGTAATAGGTGTACTATCTCCTAAACCAAGGAGTACTCGCAATGAGAGAGGGTGAAAAGAAAAGACAACTGAATAATCCGATTCGTTTTCTCCAGAACCAGAAACCATCCTCGAAGTCCTTCGAGTTCGTATATAACCATACGATGGTTTTGTCCAATGGAAGTGGACGTTCGTAGTAATACGGGGTGTCCTGGAGAAAAGGGTAAAAGTAGGAGTGGCAATGAGGTTTGCAACTCTGACAATCCAAAAGCCTGTGTTAAGAAGGTTCGGTCAACTTGGTCACTGAGTCATATTCTTAGGGTCGGGTCAATGGTCGCTGCCAGAGAGAGAGAGAAAAGAAACACTCAGCGTGCACTCTACCCAAGATCAGAATGGTTATCACTTTATCTAATCTGGAAACCTCCCATTGTACCGTCAAATTCTCCTCCAAACCTGAAAGAAGAATTAGTCGGGATCACCCGAGGAGTAAACCAACTCATCAGTGGGAATCGGGATCCAACTATCATCGCATGATAACTTGACGGAATCCACTCAAGTCACCACACTTCAGAAGGTATGCGCATGCCTGACAAGTTTCAGTTCTTTTGAAACTCCCGATGTGGGTTTTTACCCCTAGGACCCAAGTGACCTTGACAATGCCAACAAATCAAAGAGTCCTAGTCAAGTTCTACCCGTCATTATCTTGATTGCGTTAAACCCACCCGTACGAGTCCTTGACAATGCCAACAAGACCGTACAACTGTCCTAACCAATCCACTTATCCATGTGACAGAAAAGCATTACATAGCTACCGAACACTACGCCACGGCAATGCACGACAAACGCAGCACGAATACTAAGTAATACTAATCTGAAATGACGGAGGGCTACGACTGGTTTTTGGCGAAAAACCTTTAACGTAATGAACTTGATATCGTTGAAGGAACTGGATAACCTTTTTTATAAAAAATATAGTGACGAAAACCTTTGCTAAAGAGGTCACTCCCGGTGAAGGGATCTCGGCTCTTTCCCCGTAGAATGAGGTGCAGGATATTCCAACTGAATACCACGATGCAAAGCAAAAGTAATCGGCTATAGTGAAGTTAATGCCCTGACGCAAACTTCTGTCCAAGGGGTCACTCCCGGTGAAGGGATCTTGGCCCTTGCCTCGTCGACTGAGGAGCAGGATATTCCAAATGAATACCACGATGCAAAACAAAAGTGAACGTCCTTGCAATAACAGCTTTTTGAAAAATGTTCCAACAACATCAGAATAGATTTGTTTATCTTGCATTGATCCGAATCAATGCAGTCCCATCAATTGATCACACCACAAAGAACGAAAATATACTGACGTACGTATATGCCATCCGCATTCGCCACTAGGTCCCGTCATCACCCGTTAGGTTAGCTAACTAACGGCAGAGCGGGGACTGGACTAGCGCGGATGAAAAACATATACAACATCTACTAATATATATATACCAATATATAGTATTTCGCTCAAGGCGTGATAAAATGCAACATCACAGAAATGTACAGCATCACAGAACAATACAGATATCTGGAAGCCCCGGGTTTCACAGAGCCGCTGCTGAAACCCGACGTTCCCCTGGTCGTGTGGATAGCCTGTGCAATGAAATCCTAGACCCCTACGGGCGCGGCAAGTCACCCGCCAAAACCTGAAGCGAGGCAGCCCCCTTCAGCACCGTGAATGGACCACCCAGCACTTCACGGAATCCGGTAACTTGGGCACCCCTCCTGGGTCAACCTGTACCCCCTATGAGTGCGGCGAATAGCCCGCCAATTCCAGACTGAAGCCCCCTCCGTCTCAATGCCCTGAGATGCGGGCCCGTTGCCCTCTAGAACCCGGCTATCCGTGCACCCCTCCGCGGGGTAACCCTAGTACAGAAAGTAAAATATACATACACCGGGTACATCGACCGCAACCAGGTCGTGCCCCAAAAGAATAATACAAACAGGCAGTGACGGCAGTCCACATGTCGGACGCTCGCCCCGCAATATCAAATGTACATATAAAACAAAACTGTACTAACATTGCATCCAGGCTATCCCCCACGACCGATCCGCAACATCACAGCATAAACACAGAACATCAACGTGAAAGTCACGTTCTCAAATTCGTCTAACCGGGCTATAGCAGTTAGACCGGATTTACCGATCGAGTGACATTCACGGTCGCAGATATAATGTAAATACTGTGAAATAATGTGTTTAAAATATCCAATCGATCAAAATTAACAAGTGGGCCCCCAAGTAATACTGTAGCAGTCACAGAAAATCTGGGCCCAAATTTAATATCCCAAAACCCCTAAAATTAGCCCACAAGCCCACTGGAAAAATTGGACACAGTGAAGACACCAATGTGCGGCGGAACCGCGGCCCAAGGGGGGGTTTGGCCGCGGTTCCGCGCTACAGTGATCGACTGAATGTGTCGAATTTTTACAGATGTCTTAGAATTTCCAGTACATTAGTTTTATACAACCAGAAAAATTTTTAGAGCTCGGGAAAAATCAACAGAAAACTAATGCACACGAAATGTGGTTTTTGGGATTTTGTTCGATCGGAAATGTAAAACACACTAGAACAAGCTAGGCAAGGTTAATGGCGTGGCTCTGATACCATGTTGCGCCACGGCAGCGCCCCGGCCGTCTTACCAAGGCCAAAATACGGAATCAAAAATTTTCCTTACTTGGAAACTGGCGCTACCGCGGACAATAAAACCCGGATCGTTAACCATTAACCTATACTAGCAAACAAGAGATGGGAAGAGATGTATACCGAGTGATCCGAGTCCTCCGGTCTTTTCGTCATCGTCCCGATCTCCCGCGGAAAGTCTTGCCTCCATATCGTCGCCTCCTCTCCGGAAGGGCACCACATCGCCTGCGTCTTTTACGGGCTCCCGCCTCAATACCGAGGCAACTCGGGCATGAAGTTAGCAAGTCGACATGCCCAAGATAAGCTGTAGAATGTGTAGGGTTGAAGCTATGTCTCATTTGGGGTTTGTTGCCTTTGAAGATGATGGAGGAATCAAGATAAGAAAAATGGTGCTTGCATTTTTCTAGCATGAAAAATGAGATCAAGAATGAAACTCTCAAGAATGAAACTCTCTTCTTCTTCTTTTCTCAAATGAAACCTTAACCTTATCATATGAGAAAGGTGGAGGAAAAGAATATCAAAACCACAACCATAGAAGGAAGGTGAGTGTAGGAAAAGGTGGAGGGTGACCACAACCTAAACATCATGATCACAAAATCAAATCAACCTCAAATCCTTTCTAATCTCACAAAAGCAAGAAATGATGATAGAAAAGAATGGTATCAAAAAGATGCTATCATAATCAATACATTTGCAAGAAACCCCTCCACAAAGTGTTATTTGCAAACTTGCAAATAACCCCCTCCATCGGAAAAGTCCGGCCGGGAAAGAACAAAGGAAAACCGGCCGGAACGGAATGCAAACTGGCAACTCCAGAAAACTGGTCCCGTAATAAATTACAGGAAAACCCCGATACTGTGCATACACACCCGCATCTGTATTCCTACCGGATACAAATGCAATGAGACAAAATCTACACTGTACTAAACTAGGATCCGGCTTAAACCAAAGCCGGCTAGTAATATCCGTTCGATCCTGATCCGTGCAATACCGCACGTATCTGATCGAACCCTGCCATATATCCATACGGCCACTAGTACAAAACTGTCCGATCCTGATCCGTGCAATACCGCACGTATCTGATCGGACCCTGCCATATCTCCATACGGCCTCTACAGCGTTTCGCCCGAAAGCTTGAGTAACTGAAAGTGTGGTGGACTCTAAAGACTCGTCAATACCATGGCTGTGGATTTAACCACTAGCACGTCAGAGGTATTAGCCAATACGTGACGGGCCACCAGCTATTGACCAAAAGGGACGTCGATGAGCGAACTCATCCTGACACCCTACTGAGCCTGTCAGTGACAATATCCGTACAGTCCGGTCCGTTCGTCTATGAGCATCGCATGGCGGGCCTAGGGGGTTGGTAAAAGTCAGTCCCCCAAAGGCGGTACAAGTCGTGTCGGAGTGTAGCCCAGAACGCCCTGAGATACTACTGGAATACCTACCAGTAAATCTCCTGCCTCGACCGAGGGATTTGAGTAATGGCTCTCCTAGACACAGCGCGACCTCACCCCCAATACCGGGAGAGACGAACCCCTGCAGATCCGCTCACTGCCTCCATGTGGCTCGGGACTGTACCCAACTAAAACCTGTTTGCACGACTCCTTTGAGCCGTGGTAGGGTAGTAATCAAAGCACAGTGGGAACTCACACGAGACAAATGACGATCTCAGGTCGATGAACTAACCTGTACACATGTCACCTGGGAACTGCTATCTGACGTCTGGTATAATCCCAACTAGCAGGTTCCCGGCGAGTTCTGTCCGGTGTACTCATAACCTAATGAGCACCTGTATACATCTTAGGTGAACCAACTGACACTAGTGGCTTGTGAGACCGGCCACCGCCCCTCGTCGGGGTCTCGACTGTATACACTAGTCTACTAATGGAGTATCGATGCCCTGTCTCGAAACTCCCACGACTAGGGACCATTTAAGGATGTGCTTATAGACCCCAGCTCCCACGTATATGATCGCCATCATACTGCTGGTCGTCAAGCAAGAATCCTAGGGGCTCTATCAACGTGTAATAGCGACCTGTCAGGTCACCTAAAGCAGTACACGATGATAAAGATAAACCAGATAGCATACAATCATCTCGAGTAAGACTGTCCTACCGGGATAGGTCCTCCCTCAATCATTGCAATCACGCGCCTGTGATCCAATAATTGACTCTGAGGGCACTATCTCCAACAATACCTCTGACGTACTAGTGGTTAAATCCACAACCAAGGTGTTGACGAGTCTTTAGAGTCCCCCACATTCAGTTGCTCAAGTTTTCGGGCAAAAAGCTGTAGAGGCCGTATGGAGTTATGGCAGGGTTCGATCAGATACGTGCGGTATTGCACGGATCAGGATCGGACGGATAATACTAGCCGGCTTTGGTTTAAGCCGGATCCTAATATAGTACAGTGTAGATTTTGTCTCATTACATTTGTATCCGGTCGGAATACAGATGCGGGTGTGTATACACAGTATCGGGGTTTTCCTGTAATTTATTACGGGACTAGTTTTCTGGAGTTGCTAGTTTGTTTTCCGTTTCGGCCATTTTCCTTTGTATCTTTCATTGGCCGAAGATTGGTGGAGGAGTGCTTATTTGCATTTGTGCAAATAAGCATTTGTGGAGGGTGTTCTTTGCATTTTGTTGCATCATGATGGGTGCACCATCCATTGACTTTCTTTTTCCATGATGGCTTGACTTTGTGTTGAGTGATGATGGTGGGTTTGGTGTGTTTGTTTTGCTAGTGATGATGATTCTTGCATGATGACCATTCCTCTCACTTGCATTATTCTTGTGGCTATCTTTTTGATGCTCTCTCTCCCATTCTCTCACTCTCTTGATCTCATGGCCGGCCATTGATATGTGGGGCTGTCCCAAATTTTTGGGAGGGTTTTTTTGGTTCATTTGTATTGCACAAAATCCATTTAGCTCCATCTCCAAAACTCCATTCCTCCACCATCTCAAAAGGCAACTTCCATAAACCCCAAAGTGAGACATGAGCACTACACATTCTACAGCAAATCTTAGGTACGTCGACTCGCAAGCTTCGTGCCCGAGTTGCCTCGGTATAGAGGTGGGAGCCCGTAAAAGAAGCCGGCGACGTGGTGCCCTCCCGGCGACGTAGTGGAGACCGGACATTCCGCGGGAGATCGGGACGACGACGAGAAGACCGGAGGACACGAATCACTCGGTATATCTCTCTTCCCATCTTGTAGTTAGCTAGGACTAGTTTAATGGCACGATCCGGGTTTATAGTGCGCGGTGGTGCCGGTTTGAAAAGTTATTGTAAATCACCGCTTCCGCATTCCGGCGTCGGATTGACGGCCGGGGCGCCGCCGTGCACTTACAAAAACAAGCATGTTAAACTCTTTAACACTAAGTGAGAGGGATTACAACCTTTGTAGATTCGGTCCTTCACTTCTTAAGCTCCGTATTAAGGTCCCTTCGCTGCGATCATCGTGTTCCGGACTCTCGAGAGGCTTCACGAAGTGAAAGATGCAGTCTTGCTTCCGTTCTTCGATAACAAAGATGATCTACCTTGAAGTTTCATTAACACAAGCTAACACACACTAAATGAAGTGAACACCCTCATCTAAAGGGCAAGGATAGATGAGGATGATGAAGTAGGATTTTTTCTCTCATTTTTTTTCATATTCTCACTCACTTTCATCACAAAGCAAAAGCTAGAAAGCTTTTGCTCAAAGGAAGAAGAAGGAAGAAGAAGAGCTCAATCCTTTTGTGATGAATAATGAATTATTATAGTGGTTACAAATCTAACCAAGGGTTAAGCATGAAGGAGTTAACCCTTGTAGAGAATTAACTAGAGTTAATGGTTTGGATTGGGTTAACATAATATCTTCACAAAATATCAAGCAAAACACAAAGTCAAAGCTTCATGAAGCTTCATGCAAAAGCTAACCCTAATCCAAACCCTAACCAAGTTTAAACCCTAAACCATTGTTAAATTTGTAACCCTAACATGTTACAATATTATATATCACATATACAATATATTTTGTAACAATAGAAAATAATACAATTAACATATATCGCATATATATCAATGTATTATCCCGTGAGAAAATGAATCTTTTAGAGAGCTAATATTAGTTAATGTAATTTAATATATCATATATATTATTATACATTAAATTATCGAATCAACACTTGATCCGATAATCCGGCTATTTCACAAATAACTGACTAATACGATGACCCGGCTATATCACATATACCCGGCCGATATCTCATATCGCGAGAATCCAATACGGTATCACATACCGCATTATCCTCGGTCCCGCATATATCACATATGTGCTCCTACTCCGTTTTGCCTGAGTCAAGAAACCTCTGTGTAGGACTCTAAAGAATCGTCAATACGCCGGCAGTAGGTGATGATCATATCAAACACCCACAAGTTGCAAGCGGTCAGCTAAACGTAACAGCCAACCAGGTATTGAGCGCTCAGAATATCAACAAGCAAGCCTGTACATTCTCCTGTGAATCCAATCAGTAACACTCCCGTACAGTTCGGTCTCGTCGTCTGATTTGTCGCATATCTCGCCTAGGGGTGGTAAACGTCAGACCCCAGTAGCTCGATAAGTCGTGTAGATATGAGATCTATAACAGTTTGAGAAACTACTGATAACACTTACCAGTAAATCTCAGCAACCATGGCCAGGGATTTCCTGTTATAGCCGATCGAACACAGCACAACATCAACTCCCTATACCGGGAGAGACGAATCCCCTCCTATCGCTCATTGCCTCCATGTGATTCGGGACTGTACCCAAAAGCCACCTTTTTGCACGCCCTCTTGGACGTGGTATGATGGAAATCAAAGCACAGTGGGAATCACACAAGACTCTATGACGATCTCGGGTAAACAGACTACTCTGTACCAGTGTCACCGGAGAACTGCCATCTGACGTGAAGTATAATACCATCTGGGAGTTCTCGGTGAGTCCGTCCCGTATATCCAGTCTCTACTGAGCACCTGTACACCATCCTTGATGACAAACACTGATGGATATGGGATCATCCATCGCCCATCATATGGGTCAAGATGCGTATACGCTAGTCTACTCTGGTGCATCGATGCCCTGTATCAATACACCCTCGACTAGGAATAGTTATAGGATGTACTCGCCGACTACCGTGGCCCCACTAGTATGATCTCATCATAGTCCCAGTAGTCGAGTACATATCCTAAGGGCTTTATTGTGGGAGATAGTGCCCTCAAAGTCAATTATTGGATCGCAGGTACGTGATTGCAATGATTGAGGCAGGACCTATACCGACATGACAGTCTTGCTCGAGATGATAGTATGCTATCTGGTTTGTCTTTATCATCGTATACATGCTTTAGTTCGCTATTGCATGTTGATAGAGCCCATAGGATTCTTGCTTGACTGCCAGCAGTATGATGGCGATCATATACGTGGGAGCTGGGGTCTGTAAGCACATCCTTAGAGTGTCCCTAGTCGTGGGAGTTTCGAGACAGGGCATCGATACTCCAGAGTAGACTATTGTATACAGTCGAGACCCCGACGAGGGGCGGTGGCCGGTCTCACAAGCCACTGGTGTCAGTTGGATCACCTAAGATGTATACAGGTGCTCATTGGGTTATGAGTACACCGGACAGGACTCGCCGGGAACATGCTAGTTGGTATTATACATATCGTCAGATAGCAGTTCCCTGGTGACATGTGTACAGGTTAGTTTGTCGACCTGAGATCGTCATTTGTCCCGTGTGAGGTCCCACTGTGCTTTGATTCCTACCCTACCACGCTCAAAGGAGACGTGCAAACATGTATTTTTTGGGTACAGTCCCGAGCCACATGGAGGCAGTGAGCGGATCGTCAGGGATTCGTCTCTCCCGGTATTGGGGGTTGATGTCGCACAGTGCACGGGTGGCCATCACTAGAAATCCTCGGCCGAGGTAGTGGAGAATTACTGATTTGGATCAGTAGTTTCTCAGGTGGTGATGGGCTTCATACCGACACGAATTATCGCGTTATTAGGGGTCTGACTTTATCCACCCCCCTAGACTTGATATGGGATACTCTTTAGACGAACGGACCGGACTGTATGTATATTGTCACTGTTAGGCTCAGTAGGGTTTATCGATGAGTTCGTTCGTCAGCTTCCCTTCCAATCAATAGATAGGCAACCGTTACGTACAGCTTGTACCTCTGACGTGCTAGTGGTTATACCCAGTGCCAGTGTGTTGATGAGTCATTAGAATCCCCCACAGACAGTTTCCCAAGTTTGGGCGAAACGTTGTAGAGGCCGTATGGTTTTATGGCAGGGTTCGGAAAATGCACGTGCGTTTTCGCACGTGTCATTTTTCGGGCAGATAATACTGGTCAGCTTTGGTTTAAGCCGGATCCGAGTATTATACTGTGTAGATATAATATCTTTGTCTCAGTTGCATTTGTATTCGGTCGTAATACAAATGCGGGTATGTTTATACTGATACGGGGTTATCCTGAAATTCGTTTCAGGATCACTTTTGGAAGTTTCCAGTTTCCAGTTTTCTATCAGCCGTATTTAACATTCGGTTAAATTCGGATTTATCTTTTCTTGAGATGAGTGTGGAAGCTTCTATATGGTGACTAGGATGGTGAGGTGGCTTAGTGCATTAATGGAGCATTTATGTGTTGATGACTATGTGTTATGAATCATTGTTTCTTTAAATGAGTTCATACTAGGTGTTTAAATGACTCATCCTCTTCATTATTGTTATGGTGACCCTCCCCTCTCCTACACTCACCTCCCCCTCTATAAATAGGTCGGCCCCTCCCCTCTTGTGAGAGATGGTTGTTCATTTGAGGGAAAAGATTATGATAGTGTTTTGGTGTATGGAAATTAGATAGCTACAATTCTCATTTCACCCGATTCAAATGGCAACTTCATTAACCGTTCGTCCATAGCTTTGGAAATAACGAGACAAAGTGTTCTACTCATTCTCTACATCATCTTGGTCGTCTCTTTTAGCAAACTTGACGACCGAGTTGCCTCGGTTCAGAGGCGGGAGCCCGTTTAAAGATCCGTCGATGTGGTGCCACCTGGACGAGAAGACTGGAGATTCAGGAGATCAGAGCAGCCGCAACAAAGCGTGGGATGATGGTTGAAGACCGAAGGACTCGGATCGTTCGGTATAACATTTCTACCCATTTTGTAGTTTGTTAGTTTAGCTTTAATTGCAGATTCGGGTTATAGTACGCGATAGCGCCAGTTGTAAAATTTTTTGTTCCGCATTTGGCGTCTGTTAGACGGCCGGGACGCTATCATGGACTTACAGTGGTATCAGAGCCTCACCATTAAGCTTTACTAACTTGTGCTAACGCGTTTAAAAGATCGATCGAATGAAATTTCCGAAATCGCAATTTTCAGCACACGAGTTTCTGTCGATTTTTTAAAGGGTCAAAAAATAATTTTGCATATCACAGAAAAGCGTGCAGGGTTTTTTAAGCTTACTGTACAAATTTAGTCATGTGACCCTACAAGACCGCCGCGGATCCACGGTCAAACCTAGGGTTTGACCGCGCATCCGCGGCCAGTATGTGGGTTCAGTGTTTCAAATTTGTACAGTGTCTTCATATTTGGAAATTGTGGTTTTTGGTACTGTTCTTTTGGGCCCAGATTTTGTTACTGTACAGCAGATGTACGTGGGGCCCACTTTGGGAAATTTAGTCGATCGAAATTTTAAACTTGATAGTATGCAGTATTTACATTATATCTCCGACCGGGAATATCATTTGATCGGTAAACCGCGTTTGATTGCTATAGTTTTTTTAGACAGGTTTGCGAACGTGACATTCGCGTTGATGTTCTGTGTTGTGCTGTGATGTTGCGGATATGTCGTGGTGGATAGCAGTGTGCAATGGTAGTGTTGTTTGGATTTATTTGTACATTTGCTATTGCGGGGCGTGCGTCCAATATGTGGACTGCCGTTACTGCCTGTTTGTATAATATTCTTTTGGGGCACGACCGGGTTGAGGTCGATGTACCCGTTGTACATATTTTTATTTCTGTACTAGGTTTATCCCGCGAAGGAGTGCACGGATAGCCGGGTTCTGGATGGCAACGGGTCCGTATCTCATGGCTTTGAGAGGCAGAGGGACCTCACTCTAGAATTGGCAGACTATTCGCCGCACTCGTATGGGGTACAGGTTGACCCAAGGAGGGGTGCTCAATTTACCGGATTCCGTGAAGTGCCGGGTGTTCCATTCACTATGCTGTGGGGGACTACCTCGCTTCAGGTTTTGGCGGGTAACTTGCCGCACCCATAGAGGTCTAGGTTTCATTGCACAGGCTATCCACACGACCAGGGGAACGTCGGGTTTCAGTAGCGGCTCTGTGAAACCCGGGGATCCCAGATTATCTGTATTGTTCTGTGATGCTTATTACTTTTCTGTAATGTTGCATATTATCACGCCTGGAGCGATTATTGTATATTGGTATATATACTATTAGATGTTGTATATGTTTTACACCCGCGCTAGCCCAGTCCCCGCTCTGTCGTTAGTTAAGTAACCTAACGGGTGATGGCGGGACCTAGTGGCGAATGCGGATGGCATATACGTACATTATATTTTCGTTCTTTTCTGGTGTGATTGATTGATGGGACTGCGTTGATTCTTATCAATGCAAGAAAAACAAACCTATATATGATGTTGTTGGAACAAATTTTAAAAGGTGTTATTACAAAGATGTTTCCTTTTGTTTTGCATAGCGGTATTCAGTTAGAATATCCTGCACCTCATTCGACGAGGCAAGGGCCGAGATCCCTTCACCGGGAGTGACCCCTTGGGCAGAAGTTTGCGTCCGGGTAATAACTTTACTATAGTCGATTACAAGTTGCTTTGCATCGCGGTATTCAGTTGGAATATCCTGCACCTCATTCCACGAGGAAAGAGCCGAGATCCCTTCACCGGGAGTGACCTCTTTAGCAAAAGGTTTTCGTCACTATATCTTTATAAAAAGCTATCAGGTTCCTTCAACGAGATCAAGTTCATTACGTTAAAGGTTTTTCGCCAAAAACCAGCCGTAGCCCTCCGTCATTTCTTATGGATAGTCAATAGTATTCAAGCTATGTTTGTTAGCCCTTAGTCAAGGCATAGTGTTTGGTAGCTGCTGGGTATTCATTTATTGCATAGATAGATGCGTTGGTTTGGGACAGTCGTATTACTTTGTTGGCCCTTAGTCAAGAGTATGTACGGGTGGGTTCAAATCAACCTGGATAATGACGGGAAGAACTTGACATGTGACTTATGATTTGTTGGCCCTTAGTCAAGGTCATAAGAGCATGGGGAAAAAAATTACATCGGGAGTTTCAAACATACAGGAAACTTGCCAGGCATGTGCATACCTTCTGGAGTGTGATAACTTGAGTGGCTTCCATCAAGTTATCATGCGATGATAGTTGGATCCCGATTCTCACTGATGAGTTGGTTTACTCTTCGGGTGATCTCGACTAATTCTTCTTTCAGGTTTGGAGAAGAATTTGAGATTACAGTGGGAGGTTTCCTGATTAGATAAAGTGATAACCATTCTGATCTAGGTTAGAATGCACGCAGAGTGTTTCTTTTCTCTCTCTCTCTCTTTGGCAGCGACCTTTGACCGACCCTAGACTATGACTCAGTGACCAAGTTGACCGAACCTTCTTAAAATACTGGCTTTTGGATTGTCTAAAGTTGCATAAGTCATTGTCGCTCCTTCTTTTACCCTTTGTATTTCTCAGAACACTCCGTATTACTACGGACATCCACTTCCATTGGATAGATCCATCGTATGGTTATATACGAACTCGAAGGGACTTCTTCGAGGATGGATCCAGGTTCAGGAGAAATAAAATTGGTTTATTCAGTTGTCTTTTATTATCACCTTCTCTCAGGTTGCGAGGGCTCCTTAGTTTAGGAGAGTACACCTATTACGCTTATTGGATAGTCTTATTCCAAACCATAGGCAGGTGCCGAAAGGTAGGGAATGAAGAAAACCAATTAGCCTAAATAGGGTGTGCAGAAGGTAATAAATAAAGACACAATAAAGGGGTTAGAAAGAGGGCAAAGTAAATTGAGACTATTATCATTCATGACCAAAACACGTACTTCATCGCCGCTCCTATTTCACCTTTGCTTTTTTCCCCAGTTCGGGAGAAATAGAATAAGGTATTATTCAGGTTGTCTTTTATCATCACCTTCTCTCAAGTTGCGAGTGCTCCTAGGATTAGGAGAGTACACCTATTATGCTTACTGGATATTCTTCTTCCAAACCATAGGGTGGTGCCGAACGATAGGGAAGGAAGAAAACCATTTAGCCTAACGAAGGTGTACAGAAGGTAACGAATAAAGACAAATAAAGAGATTTGGAGAGATAGCAATGAAATATACGGTTAAAGTCATGAATTAGATTATGGAAGAGGCATTACTAGGAATACCAGGATACCACTACGAAACATTTTCATGTTTCAGTGCATTGTTAATCGAAAACTGATTTCCCGATTAGAAACTTACTCCAGGGCATGTATTTACCAGGTATGATTCTCACATCTGTGTGGTTTTACAGATGATGAGTGGGAGTAAGTTATTGGGAATTAGGTGATCATCCTCATTATATCGAAATTCTTTGTAATTGGTGATATTTGAGGAAATCACCTGGGTACAGTTTTCAACCTACGACGCACAAGGTTTTGAGTTATTCAACTCAGCGGACTTATACAGAGTATTGTATGTTGTCCAGTATCCATCAGGACAAAAGGGTAGGTCCTCGTACTATATTCTGTTTACTTATGACTTCTCTAGTTTTTAGACAAGTGTTTCGTAGAAATATAATGTCTAAGTTTTGAGAAGTTGTGGGTATAAGAATAAAGTAGAGAACCAGGTATCATAAGTATCAGGATTCATCAATGAGATCGAAGATGTAGATTCTTGTGATTGGTATTCAATTGATAGTAACGGTTTTGAGAAACTTGTTTCTCTTTCAGGTTACTCATAATTGGATGGATTCCTAAGGTGAGTAATGCTGATAAGCCTCTCTCCATTAAGTTGATATGCACTGGAGACAGCTACATGATTTGAATCTGGTTCCAATTAAATTAGTGCCTCTATTTCTATATTGTATATAGAATAGTTCATATCTTAACGATGTTAAGGTAAGGGGAGTTGTCCAGCTTATGCTTAAAACCAGACACTGGATAACTCAAGGCACGTTGCTGTAATGGCTGTTTGTGGGTTGACCCTGGCTTTGACTGTAGGGTTCCTAGGCACACTGATGAGGTCTCGCAAGGCATCAACCATACCAAATTCAAAAATTTCCGGTGCCGAGAAACCCTAATGCGATCGTTGACTAGAGATTAGGCGAAACTACAAGCTAGTTAACAACTTAACTACTAAATGAACGGAAATACAACGTTTGTAGATCCGGTCCTCCACCTCCATAGCTCCGCGTTGACGTTCCTCCGCTGCGATCATCGAATCCCGGACTCTAGTAATGGTTTCGTCGACGAAATGATCGGGCTAGGTCGTCGACTTTGATGCCGAAGATGATCTACGTCGAGGCAACACAAGATCAAGCTCCAACTTCACCAAGCCATGAAACTTGTGAAGAAAACACCCTATACTACTTGGCAAGTGGTAGAGGATGAAGAAATAGGAAGTGGGTTCACTTTAGAATTGAATTTCTCACTCTTTTTCTCAATTTACCATTGAAGCTAGCAAGCTTCTTTCTTCTTGAAGAAGAAGAAGAAGAAGAAAAAGAAAATGATAAGCATTATGAGTAATGGAAATAAAGTCATTCTTATCATTTTAGCAACCATGGTTATGTGTAGAGAGTAAACTAAGGTTAAGTGGAATGGTTAGGGTTAGGGAAAGAAACAAAATGGTCAACCATTTCAAAGCTTCATGAAGCTTCAAAGATAATCCAAAGTTAGCCACCATTTTATTTCTTTCTAAAATGAATAAATAAATAAATGAATAAGTAAATGAAGCAAGTGAAACCCTAACCATTGACCAACCATGGTTTAAACCAAACATACACCCAAACTATCATGTATCATCAAACATGATACAATCATGTGCACAAAAAAATATATCATATATACAATGTGCACATCAAGTGAGAAAATCCATCTTAAGTGAACAAATACTAGTTAATGTAAAGTAATATATCAAATATATAATTATACATTAAATCATTAAATCAACACTTGATTTAACGATCCGGTCATATCGCATATAACCGACTAATATCAAGTGTATCAATGTATCGAATCAACACTTGATTCGGTAACCCGGCTATATCACATATAACCGACCAATGATACAAATCGCGAGAATAGAATACAGTATCACATACTGGTATAATTCTCGGTCCCGCACATATCTCATATGCGCTCCTATTTCGTTTCGCTTGAGCCAGGAAACCTCTGTGTAGGACACTAAAGACTCGTCAATACGCCGGCAGCAGGTGATGATCATATCAAACACCCACAAGCCGCAAGCGGTCTGCTAAACGTAACGGCCACCCGGGTATTGAGCGATCATAAGATCGACGAGCAAGCCCGCTCACACTCCTGTGAATCCAACCAGTAACACTTACCGCGCAGTCCGGTCTGATCGTCTGATATGTTGCATATCTTGCTTAGGGGTGGTAAACGTCAGACCCCAATAGCTCGATAAGTCGTGTCGATATGAGGTCTATAACAGTTCGAGAAACTACTGGTAACACTTACCAGTAAATCTCAGCAACCCTGGCCAGGGATTTCCGGTTATAGCGAATCGAACACAGTGCAACATCAACTCCCTATACCGGGAGAGACGAATCCCCTCCTATCGCTCATTGCCTCCATGTGATTCGGGACTGTACCCAAAAACCACCGTTTTGCACGCCATCTTGGACGTGGTAAGGTGGAAATCAAAGCATAGTGGGAAGCACACAAGACTCTATGACGATCTCGGGTCAACAGACTAGTCTGTACCAGTGTCACCAGAGTACTGCCATCTAACGTAAGGTATAATACCATCTGGGAGTTCTCGGCGAGTCCGTCCAGTATACCCAGTCTCCACTGAGCACCCGTATATCATCTCTGATGTCAAACACCAATGGATATGGGATCATCCATCGCCCATCTGTATGGGTCGAGAAGATATACGCTAGTCTACTCTGGTATATCGTTGCCCTGTCTCGATACACCCACGACTAGGGACCTTGAAGGATGTACTTATGGACTACCATTTTCCCAATAGTATGATCCGCATCATAGTCCAGGTAGTCAAGTACACATCCTAAGGGCTTTACCAACATGTAACAGAGAGACAATCAGTGTACATGTTAAGGTAAAGAGCAACCAGATAGCATACTATCATATCGAGAAAGAAAGTCCTCCTTATATATGTCCAAGCATCCACTACAATATACATCCTATGTATAGTAATGGCCTCTTGGGC
The DNA here is from genome assembly GCA_030015575.1 of Agapanthus africanus. Classification (NCBI taxonomy): domain Eukaryota; kingdom Viridiplantae; phylum Streptophyta; class Magnoliopsida; order Asparagales; family Amaryllidaceae; genus Agapanthus; species Agapanthus africanus. The sequence continues at coordinate 255,783,292 of CM057349.1, forward strand.
ATACATATAACTAACAATCTCCCACTTGCACTAGGGCCATCTGATAGCAGTGGTTGTAGTATCTCATACTCAACCATCCCATAAAAGTCTCTCTCTGGGAAAAGGCCTTTGTGAGTGGATCCGCCGTGTTGTCCTCTGAGTCTACTCTCCTAACCTCGATCACCCTGGAGATCAACCATCTCCATGATCAGGTGATACTGCCTTAGAATATGTCTGGATCACTGATGGGACGGACGTTCCTTGGCATAAGCCACAACTCCATTGTCACACAATGGGAGGAACTAAGTTCATCTCATGAACCACTATACACCCAGACTGCCTCTTTGGTAGCATCTTATGCAGCGATGTATCCAGCCTTTATCGTCTAGTATGCCACGGTATCTAGCTTGGAACTCTTCCAACATGCCGTCCCATTACTGAGGGTAAATACAATGCATGTGACTGACATTCAGTCGTCCTTATCACCCTGGAACACTTCCAGTGATTCTCCCCAGGATCGATTCATACCATTTCACTACATCTAGTGAGTATCCTAACATCCAATTAGATCTATCTCATAGATCCAAAACCCAGGATTTAGTAGGTATCACTTTGATCCTATGTGGAGAATCATTGTGATAAGCGGAGATTGATCGAGCGTAACATAGGAAACTCCTTCCCTATCAAGAGTATGTCATCCACGTACTCTATGAGGATCACCACCATACTCCCTACTACCTTTTTGTATATACAAGGTTCATCTACCATTTTGATGATGCCAAACTCTTTGACTATCTCATCAAAACAGATGTTCCAACTCCGCGATGCCTGCTTAAATATTATAAAGCATCCTGTACACGTTTCCGCTGCTCCCACTGTCTACGAAGCCCTCTGGCTGTGTACTTACAGACGCTCTCTTCTAAAATATCACTTAGAAAAGTAGTCATGGCACCCAACCGCCAGATATCGTAGTCATGGTATGTAGCCGTGGCAAGTAGGATCTGGATGGACTTAAGCATAGCTCCTTAGAAAAGGTTTCATCATTATCCACGCCAGGTTGATGACGAAAACCTTTAACAAGTCTAGCTTTGAAAGTCTCAACTTTTCCATCTACACCATGTAATCTTCTCAAGATATACTTGCTCCTGATGGGGATTTAACCCTTCAGATATAGCAACCAAAGTCCATACTTTGTTGGTGTACATGGATTCCATCTCAGATCGCTAAGCATCCAGCCATTCTTACAGAGTCACTACTCTCGATGGCCCGCTCGAAACTAGTTAGGTCATAATCTCATAATGCAATCCTCGCTCCCACTGTCATAGAGAAATAGAAGTATCTCTCAGGTGGGTGAGAAACCCTACTAGATTGGCGGAGAGGCTGAGGTTCGTTGGTATCTACTGAATCCTTTGGTTCGACCAAATCATCTGCTGTAGTTTGTATAGCTGGAACCTTTCCAGTTCTACATGACTGACCTGTTAGTTATATGTATGCCCTAGAGGCCATTACTGTACATATGATGTATATTGTAGTGGATGCTAGGACGTATATAGGGAGGACTTTCTTGCTCGACATGATAGTATGCTATCTGGTTGCCCTTTACCTTAACGTGTACACCGATTGTCTCTCTGTTACATGTTGGTAAAGCCCTTAGGATGTGTACCTGACTATCTGGACTATGATGCGGATCATACTAGTGGGGACATGGTAGTCCATAAGTACATCCTTCAAAGTCCCTAGTCGTGGGTGTATCGAGACGGGGCATCGATATACCAGAGTAGACTAGCGTGTACCTTCTCGACCCATACAGATGGGCGATGGATGATCCCATATCCATCGGTGTTTGACATCAGAGATGGTATACGGGTGCTCAGTAGAGACTGGGTACACTGGACGGACTCGCCGAGAACTCCCAGATGGTATTATACCTTACGTCAGATGGCAGTTCTCTGGTGACACTGGTACAGAGTAGTCTGTTGACCCGAGATCGTCATAGAGTCTTGTGTGGTTCCCACTGTGCTTTGATTTCCATCTTACCACGTCCAAGAGGGCGTGCAAAACGGTGGTTTTTGGGTACAGTCCCGAATCACATGGAGGCAATGAGCGATAGGAGGGGATTCGTCTCTCCCGGTATAGGGGGTTGATGTTGCTCTGTGTTCGATTGGCTATAACAGGAAATCCCTGGCCAGGGTTGCTGAGATTTACTTGTAAGTGTTACCAGTAGTTTCTCGAATGTTATAGACCTCATATCGACACGACTTATCGAGCTATTGGGGTCTGACGTTTACCAGCCCTAGGCGAGATATGCGACATATCAGACGATCAGACCGGACTGTACGGTAGTGTTACTGGTTGGATTCACTGGAGTGTGAGCGGGCTTGCTCGTCGATCTTCAGATCGCTCAATACCCGGGTGGCCGTTACGTTTAGCAGACCGCTTGCGGCTTGTGGGTGTTTGATATGATCATCGCCTGCTGCCGGCGTATTGACGAGTCTTTAGAGTCCTACACAGAGGTTTCCTGGCTCAAGCGAAACGAAATAGGAGCGCATATGAGATATGTGCGGGACCAAGAATAATGCGTGTATGTGATACCGTATTCTATTCTCGCGATGAATGTGTCGAATGGTTGTATGCGATATAACCTAGTTATCGAATCGAGGATTGATTCGATAAGCCGATACATTGGATACTAGTCGGTTATATGCGATATGACCGGATCGTTAAATCAAGTGTTGATTTAATGATTTAATATATAATTATATATTTGATATATTACTTTACATTAACTAGTATTGGTTCACTTTAAATGGATTTTCTCGCTCGGTTGTGCACATTGTATATTCGATATATTTTCGTGCACTTGATTGTATCATGTTTGATGATACATGTTTAACTATAGTTAAGTGTAATGGATTAAGCCATGGTTAAACTAATGATTAGGGTTTTCTTTTCTTACTTATTTATTTATTTATTTATTTTGAATAGATAAGAAAAGAATGGTTGCTAATTTTGGAGTTTAGTTGAAGCTTCATGAAGCTTTGACTTTGTAACCATTTTTCTCTTCATCTTTAACCCTAACCATTAATCTAACCTTAGTTAATTCTCTACACTTGACCATGGTTCTAATATCATAAGTATTCATTTTCTTTTCCAATTATAAAAAACTTATCATAACATTTTCTTCTTCTTCTTCCTTGAACTCAAGAAGAAAACCATTCTTCATCAATGGTGATTGATGAAAACAAGTGAGAACTCCAATTCTAAAGTCTACCCACTTCCTATTTCTTCATCCTCTACCTCTTGCCAAGTAGTAGAGTGTGTTTTCTTCACAAGTTTCTTGACTTGGTGAAGTCGGAGCTTGATTTAGCGATGCCTCGACGTAGATCATCTTCGGCATGGACATCGATGACCTAGCCCGTCCATTCTCCGATGAAGCCGACGCTAGAGCCCGGGACTTGTTATGGACAGCGAGGAGACTTCATTGCGGAGCCATGGAGGTGGAGAACCGGATCTACAAAGGTTGTATTTCCGTATCTCTTAGTTAAGTGTTAACTAGTTGCTTTGTTCGCCTAGATTTCTAGCCAACGATCCATAGTCGGGTTTCTCGGCACCTAGATTTTTTTGAAATTGGCATGGTTGATGCCTTGTGAGACCTCATTAGGATGCCTAGGAACCCTACAGTGGTATCAGAGCCTAGCTAGAGCCTTAGGCGAAGTCTAGACGCGATTTGAAGTCCGAACGAACCGAAACCGCAAAATTTCCATGCTCTCTGTCCTTTTTTCAAAAACGTGGATTTTTCCAGATTAAAAATATTCAGAAAAATCAGCAGGAAGATATAAGGAGTACTACAAAATTCGAGCGCCCAATTCCATAATATCACCGCGAATCCACGGCATGAGCATGCTCATACGGCGGTTCCGCGGCAACTTTGTCTTTTTGCGCATCGAAATTTGCACCGTAATTCAAGTTTTCAGATTCTGATTTTTCTGGGAATTTTTAATATTTATTCAAGAGTTGAATTTTCTGGAGTTGTTTTGGGGATTCGGTGTTTTGATCGGAGTATCAAATTTTGTCTGTGTGGCTTTCCGGATAAATTTTAGAATATGTTAAAAAGTTCGACCGGATATAAATACCCAATTTTTCCCCTGTCGGGAAATTTCCAAGTGTTGGATTTTTCCGTAGTTTAACGACGTTCTAAGTAGTGCAAGTAACGCGATGGTCCCTCTAGATGACAACAAACCTTAACTTGATTATGTGACCGTCTTGAACTGCCCTTTGAACCTTCGGGTTTGGGGCAGTACGGCGTGCCACATGTGAGGCGTTGGCTTGACCCTTCTACGGCTGGACCGTTGGTACTGAGGCACGAACTGAATGTTGTTAGACTCATATTTCATGTGTTGAGCTGTATCGGGAAAACTTGGGTGTTCGATTGTTCGATCGAAAAGTTTAGCATTTTCTATTTATCCGGAATGGGATACAATAATTGGAATTCACAAGAAGTTATGAGATAACTGAATGAATGTTATAAACATAGCAGTTTAGTCTCACTTGATCGGTTGCCACGGAATTTTGATGTGATCAAAAGTCCGTCGCAATCACGTAGCATACGCGGATACTCGCCGGGCAAACTTAATAGACAGCTACATCCCATAGCCCCGACCAAGTGACTGTAGGAGAACCCCGTCGCCGAAAGCATCCGTCCGGGTGCTCGCGGTAGCGGTGTTCCGCCTTGGTGCACTTCGTCGACGGTATCTGGGGTGCGGCCGCCTACTGAAGTTTGCGACGAGTATTCGATCAGGATGTCGGGAATCTTGTTGAATTGCCCGACTTGATATTGAAAAGTGTTTACGATTTTGAGACTAAAATGCGGGGTTTATAATTTTTAGGCATGCGATGTCTAAGAAATTCATTTGGTCAGGCATGCGATGTCTGAGGTGGTTGCGGATTCCAACTGTTGTAGTTTTACACTTTCTTTTCTGTGACCGTAAGTGTAATATGTGATATCGCCGGTTTCGTTGCTATATGTCAACGACAATTGGGATGCACATATTTACTTACGTTGATGACATGTGATGTTATGTGTTGCTGGATATGTTATATTGGATCGTCGTGTTTGAATAGACGGGGTTTTTTATGTGAGATGAGTGTTTTTCATTTTCATTCATGTAAAAACTTATATGTAATATTCTTTTATTGGGGCACTTCCAGGTTGCGGAAGTTGTCACCGTTTGTATATTATTTACTTTTCCGCACTAGGATAGACCCAAGGAGGGGAGCACAAGTAACCGGGTTCTGGAGTCCAGTGGGAGACCAACTCGAGGAGTCGAGTCCGAGTCTCCTAACTCTAGAATTGGTAGGGTTGCTTGCCGCTCTCGTAGGGGTCTAGGGGTGTGGGTTTGGCTATTCATCGCGACCGTGGAATCCGTGTTTTATACTGGCTCGTATTGAAAACACGGACGTCCTAGTATATCCAATATTTCATATGTTTCTTCTGCAGCGATATCTGTGATGTGATCATGTGATGTTCTGTGATAGATACTGTATATAGTATATATGATATATTATATAGATGTTACTTATGTTTTACACCCGCGCTAGCCCTGCCCCACTCTGTCGTTAGTTACCTAACCTAACGGTGCATGAGGGGACATCGAGGCGAATGCGGATGGCATAAGTGTACGTCGTATTTATCTGTGATGTTTAGGTATTTATATGATGGGACTTCATTAATATGATTAATGAAAGTAAAAGAAATCTAAAGATGTTGTAGAATCGAATTTCAAAATAAAACAGGTAGCTACAGTTCTTGCTTTGCACAGAGGTATATATGATATATCCTGCACCTTATTCGATGAGGAAAGGACGGAGATCCCTTCACCGGGAGTGACTCCTTTAGCAATAACTGGCAGATGCTACACACTCGGTTTGTCTTTTGATTGCTTTTAAGTGTTTTTGCTTTGCACAGTGATATATATGAAATATCCCGCACCTCATTCGACGAGGAAAGGACCGACGATCCCTTCACCGGGAGTGACTCCTTTAGCAAAACTAGAAACACTAGTAAAATAGGGGGTTGCCCCTACGGATGGCAATATCCGTAAGGGCATATTTAACTTGGCCCTACGGATTAATCCGTAGGGCTAAAAGGTTGCCCCTACGGGCACTGACGTCCAAGAATAAAAATATTAATTCTTAATTTGGTGTTTGCCCCTACGGAGCCGCAAACAAAAGACCTACGGGTATGTCCGTAGGGGCAAGTAAATATCGTTTTAAAATAAAGCCAGATCGATTGCCTACGCTCACTTTCTCTCTCTCCCTCAAACGCGCGAGAAAAAACCCCAAATCGCCTAGCCGTCGTTGCCACCGTCGCCACCGTCGTCGCCACCGCCGATTTCGTCACCACCGTCGTCGCCACCGCCGGTTTCGTCGCCACCGTCGTCGCCACCGCCGGTTTCGTCGACAAATCGCCACCGTCGTCGCTCCGGCCCACCAGCAGCCGTTCAGGTATAAATCTCGAGGTAAATTAAAGCATTTTTAGATTATTCATGGCTGGGTCTGGGTTGCGCGCGCGAGAGTTGGGTTTGGGCAGGGGTTACGCGCGCGAGAGTTGGGTTTGGGCAGGGGTCGCGGTGGCGGTCGGGGTCGGGGTCGGGGTAGGGTTAGGGTTGGGGTTCGGCTGCTGCTGGGGTGGGGCTGGGGTTAGGGTTACGGTGGGGCTGGGGTTAGAGTTACTGTGGGGCTGGGGTTAGGGTTACGGTGGGCTGGGGTTAGGGTTACTGTGGGGCTGGGGTTAGGGTTACTGTTGGGTTGGGGTTAGGGTTACGGCACCTGTTCTTCATTTTGTGCTCTATTTGCATGAGATATGGTCCCTTGTGAAGTGCAAGTAAAACGCTTAATTCATTCGAGATATTAATTGAATATCTTTTGTAAGATTTCTATCTAAGATTTTATGGTAATTCGTATCGCGTCCATTTGCCTATATCTTGTGAATCCAATCCACACATTAGTATATACTATGATGGTCCCTTTTCTATCGGAAAATACATAAAGTTAAAAAAGAAGAAAAACGGGAAAAAAATAATAATGATAACTGATATGTCAATAAATATTTAAGACATAGGTCAGCCCGCAGAAAGAATCTCCAAATTGGATTGGAGGTAGCTACTAATTCGACCCTCTAGCCCTAAGGAGGTCACCAAGATGGTTTTTTCCCAAAGGCCGTAAAGATAGTTACTTTTATTTATTGTCTTATGAATTTTGGTAAGCTAATAGCGGTAGAGGAAACAATCTTTGCACCTGCCATTCAGTACTACTAACCGTCCAAGACATACGGCCAAAGTTCTCCCAGCTCAGCTGCTAACAAACAAAATGTTAAAGAGCATGCCATTTCTTTTCCAAGAACTAGAGATGTAAACGGACCGAATTATCTGTTTTGGTCCATCTCACCCGACTTGGCATCCTATGGTCTTCCAACAAGGTCGGATGGTCTGATCCTGGAATCGTTAGCAATCGTCGGATATGGTGTTACCATATCCGCATCCGGCAATCCTATATGGTGTATAATATCTAGTAGCAGATGCTAGGCATATAGACTAAAGAATAGTTGTAAATGAACCGCTAGCAAGAAAATCCTATAATTATACACATCGCTTGACGCATGAAGCCTGAAGCTCTTTCTTTTGGGGGATAAAACTAGTTATATTCATGCATTGCCTAGAAATAGCAGTGAGTTGGTTAAAACCTTTCAAACACAACCCCCCACCCCCAAAAAAAAAGAAAGAAAGAAAGGGCAAGGAAAAAAAAGAATAGCAACAAGCAATACAGGCTAGCAACCATAAATAACTGCTGAGATTATGTCTACCTTGGCAATTTGAACAATGACGGTCTTGTCTGGATTGTTAAGATCCACTTTATGGGGGTGAGGAACACATTTTGCAACTGTATTTATGATTTTCATTCTGTCAAGTGTTGAAATAAAAATCAACACTTGAAAATCAATCCAAGATGCTCAATAACTTGCTTCAAAACCATAATCTAATCTTGATGATGCTCAATATTAGCGATTTCCATGATCACGACACGTGGCAGATGACGTGTCTCATAACGCTTTATGATATCAGTATCCTATATTTATAGTTTTAATTGTTGATTGTTATAGATGTATACCATTGCAATAATAGTTTTTGGTTGATGAATACTATTGCAATGTAGTATGATCAGTTCTATCAATCTTGATCTCAATGATTTAAAATCATGTTACACATACAACACGAATGCACAACAAACGCATAATTAGAGAGCGACTCGAGATATTCAGGTTAAAACCAATATATGATACTCGATGATAATATGAAACCTTCATATTCCCATCGATACCCATATATGAAACTAAAAGCGCCACTTAGTCCCCGTCTATCGGTTAACATACGTGCGATACTCGTCGTGACCTAGAACTATACGAAGGTTGTTAAATATCGGACAGTATAGCTCGATACTAACAACCGTCGTATAGTCTACGCGACGAGAAAATTCAATCGTATGGTAACCCATAGATTTGTCCCGTGTGGACAAGTTAAGAATGTATAAAGCAAACGCCTTCATTCACTTGTTTTTTCATCCATTTCGAGATATTTCGTCGGTACCTTTCCGCTGGTTCTCCGTGTACAAAGATAGATTAGATGTTCATTTCAACGTTGTTTCACAGCTTTGAAATGATTATCTATTCTATTACAGTGTACTCGGAGAACAGCGGGGAGGTGCTGCCGAAATTTACTCGAAACGGTTGAAAGCACAAGTGATGGGCGTTCGCTCTATACATTCTTAATGGGATAGAAGCCTACCCCCGACAGCCGGAACACATACATACAAACGCATAATTAGAGAGCGATTCGAGATGTTCGGGTTAAAACCAATATATGATAATATGAAACCTTCATATTCCCATCGATACCCGTATATGAAACTAAAAGCGCCACTTAGTCCCCGTCTATCGGTTAACATACGTGTGATGCTCGTCGTGACCTAGAACTATACGAAGGTTGTTAAATATCGGACAGTATAGCTCGATACTAACAACCGTCGTATAGTCTACGCGACGAGAAAATTCAATCGTATGGTAACCCATAGATTTGTCCCGTGTGGACAAGTTAAGAATGTATAAAGCAAACGCCTTCATTCACTTGTGTTTTCATCCGTTTCGAGATATTTCGTCGGTACCTTTCCGCTGGTTCTCCGTGTACAAAGATAGATTAGATGTTCATTTCAACGTTGTTTCACAGCTTTGAAATGATTATCTATTCTATTACAGTGTACTCGGAGAACAGCGGGGAGGTGCTGCCGAAATTTACTCGAAACGGTTGAAAGCACAAGTGATGGGCGTTCGCTCTATACATTCTTAATGGGATAGAAGCCTACCCCCGACAGCCGGAACACATACATACAAACGCATAATCAGAGAGCGACTCGAGATGTTCGGGTTAAAACCAATATATGATAATATGAAACCTTCATATTCCCATCGATACCCATATATGAAACTAAAAGCGCCACTTAGTCCCCGTCTATCGGTCAACATAACGTGCGATAATTTATTCTTTTCAACGACAAACGCACACACAAAGCATATACATGAATTTTCTCCTTTGTCAGTAACTATCCCGTTCTTATATTTCTCAATATAGTCAGCATAACCTACAATTTATATGTTATTCAGTCTAACATGGCCCATGAGTACGTCAGAGTTAAGGACTGGATGTATGTGGATTGGAAACAACGTATGCAACCTAAGTTTGTCGCAGGAGTTGCTGCTTTCCTTGAATTTGCACGAGCACATAATAAGATCATAATAGAGAAGATTCTCTGTCCGTGCGATAGATGTGGCAATAAGTACTGGCAGAAGGTAGAATTGGCAGAGCTTCATATTGTAAAACATGGGTTTACTAGACTTTATTCAATTTGGAAATATCACGGGGAAGGAGAAGAATGCAGTACTGCGGTAGAAGAAGGAGAACACGATAATGAGGCAGGAGAAGAAGAAGAATTCGGTAATACGGCAGGATACAGAAATTTATTTCCATCAGAAGAAATGGAGGATATGGTAGAGGCTGCCCTAGGTGAATCTATTCGTACCGAAGATGACATTCCTTCCGGTCAAGGACCGCGTGCGGATAAATATGAAAATTTCATGAATGATGCTAGGAAACCAATTTATGAGAATGCGAAGTATTCCACCCTCTCATGGTTCATCCAACTTTTCCAAATTAAGTGCCTAAATGGATGGAGCAACAAGTCATTCACAATGCTTCTTTCGTTCTTGAAAGATTCTATGCCTCCGGGAAATAATGTGCCCGAAAGCTGGTACGAAGCCCAGAAAATGATGTCTGATTTGGGTCTAAAGTGCGAGAAGATTCAAGCATGTCCTAAAAATTGCGTGTTGTACCGGAAAGAGAATTCAGATTTGAAAGAGTGTCCAACATGCGGAGAGGCCAGGTATAAGCCGAAAGATTCTGATAAGAAGCCTGATATACCTGTGAAGATAGCACGATATTTTCCCATAACACAGAGGCTACAGAGGCTATTCAGGTGCAAGAAAACAGCCGAGGCAATGATTTGGCATCACCGTGCTCCTCCAAGCGAAAATGGAAAAATGAGCCATCCAAGAGATTCACCGGCATGGAAGGATTTCGATAGGAGGCACGCAATATTCAGTAGCGATCCTCGCAATGTCCGGCTCGGACTGGCTGCCGATGGGTTCTGCCCATTCAACTATATGGCTGGAAGTCACAGTACATGGCCCGTTGTAATGATAATTTATAATCTGTCGCCTTGGTTGGCTATGGACCAATCATACTTTATGATGCCTCTTCTTATCGACGGACCAAACTCACCGGGGAACAATATCGACGTCTATCTCCGACCTCTGATTGAGGAGCTGAAAACTTTGTTCATTGATGGTGTAGAGACATATGATTCAAACACAAATACAACCTTCATACTGCGTGCGGCTTTAATGTGGACAATTAATGACTTTCCTGCGTATGGAATGCTTTCAGGTTGGTCCGTACATGGTCACAAAGCATGTCCTCATTGCCATGAACACACAACATCAAAATTTTTGAATTTTAGCAGGAAGGTTTGTTATTGCGGCCATCGACGTTTTCTGCCTCCAGACCACCCCTATAGGTTAGACACGGTTCACTTTGATGGTCATCAGGAGCTTCTTGGGCCTCCATCCCCATTGTCCGGAGAGGACGTGACTGCTAAATGGGATGGTTATAATAACGTGACCTTCGGGATGGATCCGACGAGACAGGTCAAACCACAATATTGGAACAAGTTAAGCATTTTCTTCGAGCTTCCGTACTGGTCTACAAATTCAGTGCGTCATTGTCTGGACGTCATGCATATAGAGAAGGGAGTATCAGAGCACATACTTAACTTGCTTCTGTGTAAAGACGGGAAATCGAAAGACAACATGAATGCCCGGATGGATCTACAAGAGTGGGGAATAAGAAGTGAACTGCACCCTAAACCGGTAGCGGGTAAACCGGGCAAGTTTGTACTTCCCAATGCCGCTTATCATATGTCACAACCGGAGAAGAAAAGATTCATGCAGGTGTTGCATGATTTGAAAGTCCCCACAGGTTTCTCAGGATCATTCAGCAAGAAAATAAAAATTGTGAAGGGCAAGATCGATGGGCTGAAAAGTCATGACCACCATGTTATCGTGGAGCACCTTCTTCCATTAGCCCTCAGGACTTCTCTCCCCGACTCAGTTGGTCTAGTAATCAACGACCTATGTTGTTTTTTCAGGGAGTTGTGTGCTAAAACGCTGGAGGTTGCGACGCTGGATAAACTAGAAAATTCTATTGCGTTGATACTTTGCAAGTTTGAGCGTATTTTCCCACCGTCATTCTTCAATATCATAATACACTTGACGGTTCATCTTGCAACTGAGGCGAAATAAGCCGGACCGGTACAATATCGATGGATGTATCCCGTCGAGAGGTACGTTAAATTTTTCGTTTCGCGCAATTTATAAATTTATTTTTGTCATGTATGCCCGTGTTTATTTATTCAACATATTCTCATTAGGTACCTTTACACTCTTAAGAAGTATATACGCAATAAAAATCGACCAGAGGGTTCTATCATGCAAGGTTATCTTTTTGATGAAGCAACCACATTTTGTTCCCGCTATCTGGACGAGAACATTGAGACAAGGCTTAACCGACCACGAAGAATTCAAGACGGGCCATATGGTAAAGCCGAGTATAAGAGGGTAGACACTATGTTTATCAACAAGATATACCGGTTTATCTTATTTAATTGCGTATGTCTTGAACAAATTAGAGAGTAAGTTCTTTTGGATTAATTGTTATATCTGTGTTTGTGTGTGTATGAAATGACATAATATTAATGTCACAATTATTTGTCGAAAACAGAACTCATTTTAACGAGGTACGTGAGGGGCATCCTGATTGGAACGAAGAGCGTTTGGAAAAATACCATCAGGATAATTTTTGTGATTGGGTCACAGAGCATGTAAGTTATTCGAATTACATTTTATTGCTATCAGTTTTAATCTAAACTTGTATCGTTATGTATTTATCGTAAAATTTGTTTTGTTAGATCCACGATCCGAACTTGTCTGCATCATTTGAGAGTGATTCAAGATGTTTAGCTCAATTTCCTAGTATGGAGGTTGCACATTACAAAGGATTTGGTGTCCTTGGATACAAATTCGAAGTTAAGGACATAGAAACATCTAGAATCACTCAGAATAGTGGGATTGCGACAGTAGGATCGGACGGTGTGATTTACTATGGGTACTTAAATTGTATACTCGGCATCCACTATCCCGGACGATCAGAACCCTTTTATATATTCCACTGTACTTGGTACGATCCGCGAACCGATACAGACAGGTGGAGAAGCAGTCTTGGGACTTGGAAAGATGAATATGGATTGACCAGTGTGAACACACTTCGATTTTACGGTCAGGACGATCCGTTTATCTTTCCGAACCAAGCGTTCCAAGTATACTACTCACAGTGTTTGAAGCATCCGGGGTGGAGTGTTGTATGCCGATGGAAACCTAGAGATGTCTACGATGTCCCAGAATACGAGGACAGCGATGAGGACGAAGAAGAGAGAAGGCTTAAAGTGCTCCGACCGTCTGTTTCGATGGACGGGTTGTCTTCGACCGATCATGAAGTTACGTGGGTTAGAAATGACATCGACGATGAAATCCAAGTAGATATGTATGATGCGCCCACGAAACGAAAAAGGTTATCAGTAATGTTATATTATTACTTCACATTTTACGCTCTAGATCATATATAGTCAATACTTTTAATGATTGTCTAATGCGTCCACGAACCGTTTATCTAGATTTGATGACGATGTCGGGAGCAGCGAGGGGCGGCAGGAGCTCCAGCCGCGGCAGAGGCAGAGGCAGAGGCAGAGCGGTTCTGCCGCCCGGAGAGCTCCGTAGGGAGCTTCAGAGGGCCGGTCTTGCACCCAGATCGGAGACCCCTTCGGATGCCTCCTTCCGTGTGGATTTTGCCACACATCCAGGTATACTGCACGCATATCCATTTTCAATTTAATATTACAGATATTCATGCCTGTTTATGTCAAAATTACTTATATTGTCAATGTTTGATTGTCTAGTTGTTGGTGATGCGTCCACATCTGGGACAGAGGCCACCCCCGCTCCTCCAGGTATGTTTATATATCATATAGTGTATGTATATTGATTTAGAATGCTATATCATAAATATACACATTCCTTTTGCTCTTACTTAGCAATTTTTATTATTGTCTAGCTGTAGGTGGTGACACCACCGCACCTGTGGGTATGTTTATATGTCCTATAGTACATGCATATTGATTTAGAACGTTATATTATTGATCTACACATTCTTTTTGCAATTACTTATAAAATCTATTTTTAATTGTCTAGTTGTTGGTCCTGCGTCCACATCTGGGACAGAGGCCACCCCCGCTCCTCCAGGTATGTTTATATATCATATAGTGTATGTATATTGATTTAGAATGCTATATCATAAATATACACATTCCTTTTTCTCTTACTTAGCAATTTTTATTATTGTCTAGCTGTAGGTGGTGACACCACCGCACCTGCGGGTATGTTTATATGTCCTATAGTTCATGCATATTGATTTAGAACGTTATATTATTGATCTACACATTCTTTTTGCAATTACTTATAAAATCTATTTTTAATTGTCTAATTATAGGTGGTGCGTCCACACCTTCCACAGGGGCCACTCCTGCCGCTTCCGTACCCTCCGCATTGTCTGCAGGTTAGTATGAATAAATTTAAAATATTTATTTATTTTACATATGCTATATAGAATAAATATGAACTTCATGGAGATTTAGCGTCGCTGTTTATTTTATAGTTGGAGGGGATGCGTCCGGGTCCGGGACCCCGGTTGTTCCTCACCGGAGGAACTATCGTCCCGCTCGTGCTGCTGCTCGGGCCCAGGCTCGTGCGCTAATCACCGGAGGTATATATCACACTTGAATTTTTGTTTAACCTTGATTTCTTAATACAACTTTGTCTTATTATTGATTGTCTTGATATTTCGTGAAGACGCAGGGCCTCTCCATCCCCAGAGGGGGACTCGAGGCCCGAATCAGTCCCATAGGCTGAGGCCTGATAGAGCTAGGGGGGAGGCAGCATTCCCTCTATTTTTTACCCTTGACTATCGCTATACCGGTCCTCATGCCGAGAGGTTCGGCCGGTATTTGGGAGACGAGAGCCGGATCGTGAAGAACTATCCACTTCACGTTGAGTGGGGCGAGCAGCACCAGCGCTCATTCGCCCTCTTCTTTGATCAGGCTCGGGTATGTATTAATATATATTTTCATTTGATCTATCCAATATATTTATTATTAACACTTGCAATCTAATAACAATGTTTTTTTTTGTATTTTCAGTTGGATTACGATTTTCAGCCTGTAGCCGACCCTGATCACTCGGGGAGGGTGCTCGACCTTCATGCTCTGTACAATGGCCTGATGAAGAACATGCAGGCCAAGGTCCGATACAACAGGAATGAGCTGAAGGCCGACTGCTACTCCCTGTGGATAGCGACCCCCGAGGCAGAGAGAGCGGCCCTCCTATCTACTCCGGCGTTTGCGAGAGTCGACGTAGAGACATGGCCTCTATTGTGCGCTTATTTCGACTCCGAACGCAAACAAGTATGTATTTTAAATTTAATTCATTATTTATGATATAATTTATTTCTTTGTGTTTCTTAATTAGAAAACTAAATGTTAATGCGTTGTGCAGAAACAGGCCGCTCAGAATATGGAGAACAGGAAGTCGGCGAAGAGGGGTCGCCCCACTTACACAGGTGGCTCGAGGAACATTACTCGAGCCATGGAGTTATCGGTAAATTAAGAGTTATTCTCTAATATTCTGCAATATTAAGAGTTATTCTCTAATATTTCTAATATTAAGAGTTACTTTCTAATATTGCAGACATCTCGGACCGTGGCGTCAGGTGGTACACCGAGCGTGCTGTCCGCATATCTTGCCGTCCACGGCACCTCGACAGATCCCGCCACGGGAGAGCTTCGATGTCCCGACGTCGCTACCCAGGAGTACTGCGTAAGTGTTAATATTTTTTCTACCCAAATTTGAAATTTTAGTTTTGGAAGGTTCAAGTTTAAATTTTATACTTATACTTTACTGCTTAATGTGGGTGTAGGAGCGGGTGGTTGAGCAGGCCCAGGCCTCGGGGATCGATTTTACCGGACAGAACGATCCGAGGCTGCTGACCCCAGTTCTGGACGCCGCACACGGAGGGCACCACGGAGGTTGGGAGAGAGGCCGGGGATTGGGCCCTAGCAGGGCCCATATGAGGTTGGACTCCACCCCGGCGGTTACTTCCTCCGTCTCCAGTGACCGGCATGTCCATCAGGAACTGGATAGCTTGAGGGCCACCGTTCAGGAGTTGAAGGAGATGCTGGTATGTATACTACTTTATAGTAAAATATCATTTCATATTATATACATATCAACATATCCATAATTAGTACGTAGCTTGAGCTTATTTGGTTTTAGACTTAAGTTTGATTAATCATACATACATATGTAATTAAAATAAACAACGCTTTTCCAAACTAGATATCCAAACAGGGTTTCGAAATAACTTAATAATGAAACGAATTCGAATAATACACAGTTCTTACACGCTTCTTACACACGTTATGTCCAGACGCGACAGGGTAGATCGGCCGAGCCTCCACATGCATCTCCTTCGGCTGCGGCTCCGCAAGCTACTACATCGGCTGCGGTTCCGCAGACAGCTCCTGTAGCTCCACCGCCCACTCAGACTCCCGCAGCCGCGGCTCCGCAAGCGACTACCTCGACGGCGGCTGCGCAGACCACATCGCCAGCTCCACATGCCGCTCAGACTCCCTTATATGTAGCATTGGAGAGTGTATTTACCGAGGAGCAGGCGCGCGTTATTCGAACGTTATTCGGAGGTGGAGCTGGACCGAACTAGGGTAGCTTTTTGGTTCTTATTTTTTGAAACATGTATTTATTTATATCACATTGTACTACATTTTGAAACGATATTGATATTGGTTTGTATTTATATCATATTCAGTTTTTGGGTTTCTTTTGTATATTATATATATGCGTGAGATGTGATTATGAATACTGCAATATATGATTTGATTGATGTATATAGTATTGTGCACAGGGCGGGAAAAAATCTCGCAGCCCATTTTTTAAAAAAAAACACAGATAATATGTACCTACGGATTACGCCGTAGGTACATATGTTGCCCCTACGGAGTTATCCGTAGGGGCAAACTATCAGGAAACCTGATATTTTCCCACCTGATATCAGTGCAGGGTGTTGGGGGTGCCCCTACGGATATGTCCGTAGGGGCCACTGTTTATCCCCTACGAATTTATCCGTAGGGGCAAAATATCAGGTTTCCTGATATTTTTTCCCCCGATCTCAGTGCAGTGTGTTGGGAGTGGCCCCTACGGATTGAACCGTAGGGGCTACTTTATATCCCCTACGGAGGTATCCGTAGGGGTATAAAAAGGACCTACGGGTATATCCGTAGGTATATACAATATATTCAAAAAAAAAAATTACATATATGATTTTATTACCCCTACGGGGTACTCCGTAGGGGCTATAGCACCTACTGATATATCCGTAGGGGCATAAATTTGTCCGTAGGGGCAAGTTCAGGGCCTCAACTTACACCTGCGGCCTTTGCACCTACGGGGTCTTTTTTCGCCCCTACGTATATATCCGTAGGGGCAGTGGGTTGCCCCTACGGATAAATCCGTAGGGGCAACCCTTATTTGTAGTAGTGAAAAGCCTCAAAAGCACTCCATTTTAAAATCATTTGATTCTATAACGATATCAAGTTCATTACGTAATAGGTTTTCAGAAAAACCTGTCGTAGCCCTCCGTCATTTCAGATATGTACTGGTTAGTATTCGTGCTGCGTTTGTTGACCTCTGTCAAGGCGTAGTGTGCGGTAGCTGATTAGTGCTTATCTGCATAAGCATATGATGTGATTGATTTAAGGTAGTCGTGCGACCTTGTTGACCTCTGTCAAGGGTCGTGCGGGTGGGTTTACTTCAATCAGGAAATGACGGGTTGAACTTGACTAGCAGCCTATGGTTTGTTGACCTCTGTCAAGGTCATAGGACGCTAGGGGCAAAATATTATCGGGAATTTCAAGTGTTGAAATTTGCAATGAGATTGCATACCTTCTATGAGATAGTTGGATCCCGATACCCGCTGCGAGTAATTGTTACTCCTGGGAGAGTTTTATACATTACAATTAGCCGATCAAGTAGGTGTCTAGAAAGGTGTCAACGGGGTTACGCCTCTGGGAAAACGAGGTTTACATTAATTAGGTTCGTGCGAAAGCACGGGGGACCTCCCTCAAAGTACCGACACTGGCCTGGCTGAAAGATTGGCGAACTTGTAGTGTGTAATTAATCCCGGCTAGTCTTTCCTTTTAGGGTTTGAAGGAAGATTTGATAAAAAGCAGTGGGAGCCATCCTGATTAGATAAAATAAAAACCAATCTATTCTTGCAAGAGCGCACGCTGAGTGTTTTCTTCTCTCTCTCTCCAGGTAGCGACCATATCACGCCTTAATCAAGATAATAATACGGAATATTGACCGAACCCGCTTGTTATACTGAGCTGGGGAACGTTGGTCCCGCTCCAACTTATAATTGTTATAAGACAGAGCAGGAAATTGGGGATTACCAGAATTCCCGTGCCGCCCAAACGAGGAGAGTGCATGATGATGCATCATCTTCGGGTGTGTTCATTACAGAGAACTGTTTCTCAGTAACCTTTACGTCCTGGGTATGTGATACCAGATCAGGATCCCAGATATGTAATCTGTTACATAGGGCTACAGAAAGGTAGAGGACTGAGAACGGGTGATAAGTTTCATAAGGCAGAAAACGGGGCAAGAGTTGCAGCCAAGTCTGTTGGTCTCTGTCACCCTGTATTACCAATACATTGATTTTGAACAAATGTTATTAGATACCGAACCTGATATACAAAATCATATCAGTCTCTTTATTAGTAAAGAAATGATAAAATTTTGTATTGTTGGATAATGTTTTGAACATTTCCTATATCAAATGTTGATCGGTTCAGGCACGTTATCTAAAAGCATTGATGTTCTAAATCAAACTATAGGTCTTTAGTATACGGAACACACACAAGAAGAAGAGTTCAGAAATGAACGAATCCTTCTTGAGGCATTGTAGACTAGGTCATATCAATGTGACCCGACTAGCTGAAATTACATGTAGATGCATATTTAAATCTGTTTGAATTTACATCTTATGAAACTTGCCAGTCATGTCACAAAGATAAGATGACCATAGCTCCGTTTACTGGAAACAGAGAAAGAGTTAGTGAACTCTTGGGATGATACATGTTGATGTATGTAGGTCCCCTGTCTACACATGCCAAGACCGGTTCTTTGTACTTCATTACACTCTCTGATGATCTTTCGAGATTCAGACCTATGTTCCTGTTGAAACACAAGTCCGAACCTTTTGAGATATTCACAGAATATAAGTTAGAAGTAGAGAACCAAAATACGGGTAAAAGTATTATGTCCTTTGATGTGATCAAGGAGGAGAATACTTAAGCACGAAAATCCTGGATTACTCTAAAGGAGAATGAGATTCTCTCTCAGCATTACTCCTCCGTATACACCCCAGTACGTCGGTGTATCGGGGTGGAGCAGATGCACCATATATGATGTGGTGTGCTCTATGATGAGTACTGCTGAGTTACCTTTTTCCTTTTTGGAGTTATGCACTTATGAAGTTGCATACCTATTGAATAGGGTTCCAATCAAATCAGTTGCCTACCATTTCATATGTGATATGATAAGGGAAGAGCCCATGTCTTAAACTAGTTAAGATTTGGGGTTGTCCGGCCTATGTCTAAAAACAAAATCCGGACAAGCTCGAGGCAAGGTCTGTAATGTAAAACTGGAAAGGTTCCAGCTATACAAACTACAGCAGATGATTTGGTAGAACCGAAGGATTCAGTAGTAACCAACGAACCTCAGCCTCTCCGCCGATCTAATAGGGTTCCTCACCCACCTGAGAGTTACTTCGGTTTCTCTATGACAGTGGGAGCGAGGATTGCATCATGAGATGATGACCCAACTAGCTTCGAGCTGGCCATCAGGAGTAAGACTCTGTAAGAATGGCTGGATGCTTAGCGATCTGAGATGGAATCCATATACACCAACAAAGTATGGACTTTGGTTGCTATATCTGAAGGGTTAAATCCCCATCAGGAGCAAGTATATCTTGAGAAGATTACTTGGTGTATATGGAAAGGTTGAGACTTTCAAAGCTAGACTTGTTAAAAGTTTGCATCATTGACCAGGTGTGGATAATGATGAAACCTTTTCAAGTAGCTATGCTTAAGTCCATCCAGATCCTACTTGTCACGGCTACATACCATGACTGCGATATCTGGTGGTTGGGTGTCTTGACTGCTTTTCTAAATGATGATTTAGAAGAGAGCACCTATAAGTACACAGCCAGAGGGCTTCGTAGACAGTGGGAGCAGCGGAAACGTGTGCAAGATGCTTTATAGGATTAAAGCAGGCATCGCGGAGTTGGAACATCTGTTTTGATGGATTATTCAAAGAGTTTGACATCATCAAAATGGTAGATGAACCTTGTATAAACAAAAAGGTAGTAGGGAGTATGGTGGTGATCCTCGTAGAGTACGTGGATGACATAATCTTGATAGGAAAGAAGTTTCCTATGCTACGCTCGATCAATCTCCGATTATCACAATGATTCTCCATATGGGATCAAAGTGATACCTCCTAAATCCTGGATTTTTGGATCTATGAGATAGATCTAAATGGATGTTAGGATTCTCACTAGTTGTTGTGAGATGGTATCAACCGATCCTGGGGATAATCACTGGAAGGGTTCCAGGGTGATAAAGACGACTGAATGTCAGTCATAGGCATTGTCTTTACCCTAAGCAAAGGGACGGTATGTTGGAAGAGTTCCAAGCTAGATACCGTGACATACTAGACGATAAAGGCAGGATACATCGCTACTTAAGATGCTACCAAGGAGGATGTTTGGGTGTATATTAGTTCATAAGATGAACTTTGTTCCTACCATTGTGAGACAATGGAGTTGTGGCTTATGCCAAGGAACGCCCGTCCCATCAGAGACCCAGACATATTCTAAGGCAGTGTCACCTGATCATGGAGATGGTTGATCTCCAGGGTGATCGAGGTTAGGAGAGTAGACTCAGAGGACAACACAGCGGATCCACTCACAAAGGCCTGTTCCCAGAGAGAGACTTTTATGGGATGGTTGAGTATGAGATACTACAACCACTGCTACAGATGGCCCTAGTGCAAGTGGGAGATTGTTAGTTATATATATGCCCTAGAGGCCATTACTGTACATATGATGTATATTATAGTGGATGCTAGGACGTATATAGGGAGGACTTTCTTACTCGACATGATAGTATGCTATCTGGTTGCTCTTTACCTTAACGTGTACACCGATTGTCTCTCTGTTACATGTTGGTAAAGCCCTTAGGATGTGTACCTGACTATCTGGACTATGATGCGGATCATACTAGTGGGGACATGGTAGTCCATAAGTACATCCTTCAAAGTCCCTAGTCGTGGGTGTATCGAGACGGGGCATCGATATACCAGAGTAGACTAGCGTGTACCTTCTCGACCTATACAGATGGGCGATGGATGATCCCATATCCATCGGTGTTTGACATCAGAGATGGTATACGGGTGCTCAGTAGAGACTGGGTACACTGGACGGACTCGTCGAGAACTCCCAGATGGTATTATACCTTACGTCAGATGGCAGTTCTCTGGTAACACTGGTACAGAGTAGTCTGTTGACCCGAGATCGTCATAGAGTCTTGTGTGGTTCCCACTGTGCTTTGATTTCCATCTTACCACGTCCAAGAGGGCGTGCAAAACGGTGGCTTTTGGGTACAGTCCCGAATCACATGGAGGCAATGAGCGATAGGAGGGGATTCGTCTCTCCCGGTATAGGGGGTTGATGTTGCGCTGTGTTCGATTGGCTATAACAGGAAATCCCTGGCCAGGGTTGCTGAGATTTACTGGTAAGTGTTACCAGTAGTTTCTTGAATGTTATAGACCTCATATCGATACGACTTATCGAGCTATTGGGGTCTGACGTTTACCAGCCCTAGGCGAGATATGCGACATATCAGACGATCAGACCGGACTGTACGGTAGTGTTACTGGTTGGATTCACTGGAGTGTGAGCGGGCTTGCTCGTCGATCTTCAGATCGCTCAATACCCGGGTGGCCGTTACGTTTAGCAGACCGCTTGCGGCTTGTGGTTGTTTGATATGATCATCGCCTGCTGCCGGCGTATTGACGAGTCTTTAGAGTCCTACACAGAGGTTTCCTGGCTCAAGCGAAACGAAATAGGAGCGCATATGAGATATGTGCGGGACCAAGAATAATGCGTGTATGTGATACCGTATTCTATTCTCGCGATGAATGTGTCGAATGGTTGTATGCGATATAACCTAGTTATCGAATCGAGGATTGATTCGATAAGCCGATACATTGGATACTAGTCGGTTATATGCGATATGACCGGATCGTTAAATCAAGTGTTGATTTAATGATTTAATGTATAATTATATATTTGATATATTACTTTACATTAACTAGTATTGGTTCACTTTAAATGGATTTTCTCGCTCGGTTGTGCACATTGTATATTCGATATATTTTCGTGCACTTGATTGTATCATGTTTGATGATACATGTTTAACTATAGTTAAGTGTAATGGATTAAGCCATGGTTAAACTAATGATTAGGGTTTTCTTTTCTTATTTATTTATTTATTTATTTTGAATAGATAAGAAAAGAATGGTTGCTAATTTTGGAGTTTAGTTGAAGCTTCATGAAGCTTTGACTTTGTAACCATTCTTGTCTTCATCTTTAACCCTAACCATTAATCTAACCTTAGTTAATTCTCTACACTTGACCATGGTTCTAATATGATAAGTATTCATTTTCTTTTCCAATTATAAAAAACTTATCATAACATTTTCTTCTTCTTCTTCCTTGAACTCAAGAAGAAAACCATTCTTCATCAATGGTGATTGATGAAAACAAGTGAGAAATCCAATTCTAAAGTCTACCCACTTCCTATTTCTTCATACTCTACCTCTTGCCAAGTAGTAGAGTGTGTTTTCTTCACAAGTTTCTTGACTTGGTGAAGTCGGAGCTTGATTTAGCGATGCCTCGACGTAGATCATCTTCGGCATGGACATCGATGACCTAGCCCGTCCATTCTCCGATGAAGCCGACGCTAGAGCCCGGGACTTGTTATGGACAGCGAGGAGACTTCATTGCAGAGCTATGGAGGTGGAGAACCGGATCTACAAAGGTTGTATTTCCGTATCTCTTAGTTAAGTGTTAACTAGTTACTTTGTTCGCCTAGATTTCTAGCCAACGATCCGTAGTCGGGTTTCTCGGCACCTAGATTTTTTTGAAATGGGCATGGTTGATGCCTTGTGAGACCTCATTAGGATGCCTAGGAACCCTACATGACCTTGCCTCGAGCTTGTTCGGATTTTGCTTTTAGACATAGGCCGGACAACCCCAAATCTTAACTAGCTTAAGACATGGGCTCTTCCCATACCATATCTCATATGGAGTGGTAGGCTGTGATATGATTCGAACCTAATTCAATAGGTATGCAGCTTCTCAAGTGCATAACCCCAAAAAGGAAACAGGTAACTCAGTAGTACTCATCATAGAGCGCACCATATCTAATATGGTGCGATTGCTCCGCCCTGATACACTATTGTGCTGTGGTGTATTCAGAGGAGTAACACCGAGAGAGAATCTCATTCTCCTTTAGAACAGTCCAAGACTTCCATGCACAAGTATTTTCCTCCCTGATCTTATCATAGGACATAATACTTATACCCGTATTGGTTCTCTACTTCTAACTTATATTCTGTGAATATCTCAAAAGGTTCGGACTTGTGTTTCAACAGAAACATATGACTGAATCTTGAGAGATCATCAGAGAATGTAACGAAGTACAAAGAACCGGTCCTGGCATGTGTAGACGGGGGACCTTACATACATCAACATGTATCAATCCCAAGAGTTTACTAACTCTTTCTCTGTTACAAATAAACAGAGCTGTGGTCATCTTATCTTTGTGACATGACCGGCAAGTTTTCACAAGATGTAAATTCAAACAGATTTAAATATGCATCTTTATGTAACTCTAGCTAGTCGGGTCACATTGATCTGACCTAGTCTACAATACCTCAAGAAGGAATCGTTCAATTCTGAACTCTTCCTCTTGTGTGTGTTCCGTATACTAAGAACTGTAGTTCGATGTAAAACGTCAATGCTTTTAGATAACGTGCCTGAACCGATCAACTTTTGATATAGGAAATGTTCAAAACATTATCCAACAATACAAAATTTTATCATTTCTTTACTAATAAAGAGACTGATATGATTTTTTATATCAGGTTCGGTATCTAATAGCATTTGTTCAGAATCAACGTATTGATAATACAGGGCGACAGTGACCAACAGACTTGGCTGCAACACTTGCCCCGTTTTCTGTCTCATGAAACTTATCATCCGTTCTCAGTTCTCTACCTATCTGTAGCCCTATGTAACAGATTACATATCTGGGATCCTGATCCGGTATCAAATACCCAGGACGTAAAGGATACAGAGAAACAGTTATTTGTAACGAACACACCCGAAGATGATGCATCAGCATGCACTTTCTTCGTTTGGGCGGCACGGGAATTCTGGTAATCCCCTATATCCTGCTCTGTCTTATAACAATTATAAGTTGGAGCGGGACCAACGTTCCCCAGCTCAGTATAACAAGCGGGTTCGGTCAAATATCCGTATTTTTATCTTGATTAAGGCGTGATATGGTCGCTACCTGGAGAGAGAGAGAGAGAAGAAAATACTCAGCGTATGCTCTTGCAAGATCAGATTGGTTATTATTTTATCTAATCAGGATGGCTCCCACTGTTTTTATCAAATCTTCCTTCAAACCCTAAAAAGAAAGACTAGCCGGGATTAATTACACACTACAAGTTCGCCAATCTTTCAGCCAGGCCAGTGTCGGTACTTTGAGGGAGGTCCCCCGTGCTTTCGCACGAACCTAATTAATGTAAACCTCGTTTTCCCAGAGGCGTAACCTCGTTAACACCTTTCTAAACACCTACTTGATCGGCTAATTGTAATGTGTAAAACTCTCCCAGGAGTAACTCTTACTCGCAGCGGGTATCGGGATCCAACTATCTCATAGAAGGTATGCAATCTCATTGCAAATTTCAACACTTGAAATTCCCGATAATATTTTGCCCCTAGCATCCTATGACCTTGACGGAGGTCAACAAACCATAGGCTACTAGTCAAGTTCAACCCGTCATTTCTTGATCGAATTAAACCCACCCGCACGATCCTTGACGGAGGTCAACAAGGCCGCACGACTACCCTAATCCAATCTGCATCATATGCATAAGAAGATAAATACTAGTTAGCTACCGTACACTACGCCTTGACGGAGGTCAACAAACGTAGCACGAATACTAAGTAGGACTTATCTGAAATGACGGAGGGCTACGACAGGTTTTTCTGAAAACCTATTGCGTAATGAACTTAATATCGTTGTAGAATCAAATGATTTTAAAATGGAGTGTTTTTGAGGCTTTTCTAGTTTTGCTAAAGAGGTCACTCCCGATGAAGGGATCGTCGGCCCTTTCCTCGTCGAATGAGGTGCGGGATATATCATATATATCACTGTGCAAAGCAGAAACTATAGAAGCAATCAAAAGACAAACAGAGGGTTGTAGCATCTGCCAGTTATTGCTAAAGGGGTCACTCCCGGTGAAGGGATCGTCGGCCCTTTCCTTATCGAATAAGTTGCAGGATGTATCATATATACCGCTATGCAAAGCAAGAACTGTAGCTACCTGTTTTATTTTTGAAATTCGATTCCACAACATCTTGTTTCTTTTACTTTCATTAATCATATTAATGAAGTCCCATCATTTAAGTACCTAAACATCACAGATAAATACGACGTACACTTATGCCATCCGCATTCGCCTCGATGTCCCCTCGTGCACCGTTAGGTTAGGTAACTAACGGTAGAGCAGGGAAGGGCTAGCGCGGGTGTAAAACATAAGTAACGCCTATATAATATATCATATATACTATATATAGTATCTATCACAGAACATCACATGATCACATGATCACATCAAAGATATCGCAGCAGAAGAAACATATGAAATATTGGATACACTAGGACGTCCGTGTTTTCAATACGAGCCAGTATAAAACACGGATTCCACGGTCGCGATGAATAGCCAAACCCACACCCCTAGACCCCTACGAGAGCGGCAAGCAACCCTACCAATTCTAGAGTTAGGAGACCCGGACTCGACACCTTGAGTTGATCTCCCACTGGACTCCAGAACCCGGTTACTTGTGCCCTCCTCCTTGGGTCTATCCTAGTGCGGAAAAGTAAATAATATACAAAATGTGACATCTTCCGCAACCTGGAAGTGCCCCAATAAAAGAATATTACAAATAAGTTTTTACATGAATGAAAATGAAAAACACTCATCTCACATAAAAAAAAACCCGGCTATTCAAACACGACGATCCAATATAACATATCCAGCAACACATAACAACACATGTCATCAACGTAAGTAAATATGCGCATCCCAATTGTCGTTGACATATAGCAACGAAACCGGCGATATCACATATTACACTTACGGTCGCAGAAAAGAAAGTGTAAAACTACAACAGTTGGAATCCGCAACCTCTTTAGACATCGCATGCCTAAACAAATGAATTTCTTAGACATCGCATGCCTAACAATTATAAACCCCGCATTTTAGTCTCATTATCGAAAACACTTTTCAATATCAAGTCGGGTAATTCAACAAGATTCCCGACATCCTGATCGAATGCTCGTCGCAAACTTTAGTAGGCGGCTGCACCCCCGATACCGTCGACGAAGTGCACTAAGGCGGAACACCGCTGCCGCCAGCACCCAAACGGATGCTTTCGGCGATGAGGTTCTCCTACAGTCGCTTGGTCGGGGCTATAGGGTGAGGCTGTCTATTAAGTTTACCGGCGAGTATCCGCGTACGCTACGAGATTGCGACGGATTTTTGATCACAACAAAATTCCGTGGCAACCGATCAAGTGAGACTAAAGTGCTATGTTTATAACATTCAAATTAGTTATCTCATAACTGCTTGTGGATTCCAAATATTGTATCCCATTCCAGATAAATAGAAAATGTTAAATTTTCCGATCGAACATTCAAACACCCAAGTTTTCCCGAAACAAATCAACACATGAAATAGGTTTAAAAAACATCCAGTTCATACCTCAGTACCAATGGTCCAGCCGTAGAAGGGTCAAGCCAACGCGTCACATGTGGCATGCCGTACTGCCCCAAACCCGAAGGTTCAAAGGGTAGTTCAAGACGGTCACATAATCGAGTTAAGATTTGTTGTCTTCTAGAGGGTCCATCGCGTTACTTGCACTACTTAGAACGTTATTAAACCACGGAAAGATCCAACACTTGGAAATTTCCCGGCAGGGGAAAAAGTGGGTATTTTTATCCGGTCGAACTTTTAAACATATTCTAAAATATCCGGAAAACACATAGACGAAGTTAAAGATTCCGATCGAATCATTGAGTCCCCAATAAAACCCTAGAAAACTTAACACTTGAGTGGAATTAAAAAATTCCCAAAAAAATTGCCAAGAAAGGACCTAAGAATAAATATATGAAATTTCAGGGACTAAATCCAAATTTTGGCCGCGGAACCGCCGCCAAACACGTGGTTTCGCCGCGGTTCCGCGGTCAAATTATTGACTTAGAGGACCGTACTTCACAGTAATTCTTAGTTTTTCCTGCTTGTTTTTCTGAGAATTTTTAATTCACAAAAATCCACTGTTTTGAAAAATGTACAGAGAAGGGTTTTGTCGGGGTTTACGGGTTTGATCGGACTTCTAACTTCGTCTACACTTCGCCTAAAGTTCTAGCTAGGCTCTGATACCACTGTAGGGTTCATAGGCACACTGATGAGGTCTCACTAGGCATCAACCATTCCAAATTCAAAAATTTCCGGTGCCGAGAAACCCTAATGCAATCGTTGACTAGAGATTAGGCGAAACTACAAGCTAGTTAACAACTTAACTACTAAGTGAACGGAACTACAACCTTTGTAGATCCGTTCCTCCACCTCCATAGCTTCGCATTGACGTTCCTCCGCTGCGATCATCGGATCCCGGACTCTAGTAATGGTTTCGTCGAAGAAATGATCGGGCTAGGTCGTCGACTTTGATGCCGAAGATGATCTACGTCGAGGCAACACAAGATCAAGCTCCAACTTCACCAAGCCATGAAACTTGTGAAGAAAACACCCTATGCTACTTGGCAAGTGGTAGAGGATGAAGAAATAGGAAGTGGGTTCACTTTAGAATTGTATTTCTCACTCTTTTTCTCAATTCACCATTGAAGCTAGCAAGCTTCTTTCTTCTTGAAGAAGAAGAAGAAGAAGAAAAAGAAAATGATAAGCATTATGAATAATGGAAATAAAGTCATTCTTATCATTTTAGCAACCATGGTTATGTGTAGAGAGTAAACTAAGGTTAGGTGGAATGGTTAGGGTTAGGGAAAGAAACAAAATGGTCAACCATTTCAAAGCTTCATAAAGCTTCAAAGATAATCCAAAGTTAGCCACCATTTTATTTCTTTCTAAAATGAATAAATAAATAAATGAATAAGTAAATGAAGCAAGTGAAACCCTAACCATTGACCAACCGTGGTTTAAACCAAACATACACCCAAACTATCATGTATCATCAAACATGATACAATCAAGTGCACAAAAAAATATAACATATATACAATGTGCACATCAAGTGAGAAAATCCATCTTAAGTGAACTAATACTAATTAATGTAAAGTAATATATCAAATATATAATTGTACATTAAATCATTAAATCAACACTTGATTTAACGATCCGGTCATATCGAATATAACCGACTAATATCAAGTGTATCAATGTATCGAATCAACACTTGATTCGGTAACCCGGCTATATCACATATAACCGACCAATGATACAAATCACGAGAATAGAATACAATATCACATACTGGTATAATTCTCGGTCCCGCAAATATCTCATATGCGCTCCTATTTCGTTTCGCTTGAGCCAGGAAACCTCTGTGTAGGATTCTAAAGACTCGTCAATACGTCGGCAGCAGGTGATGATCATATCAAACACCCACAAGCCGCAAGCGGTCTGCTAAACGTAACGGCCACCCGGGTATTGAGCGATCAGAAGATCGACGAGCAAGCCCGCTCACACTCCTGTGAATCCAACCAGTAACACTTACCGCACAGTCCGGTCTGATCGTCTGATATGTCGCATATCTCGCCTAGGGGTGGTAAACGCCAGACCCCAATAGCTCGATAAGTCGTGTCGATATGAGGTCTATAACAGTTCGAGAAACTACTGGTAACACTTACAAGTAAATCTCAGCAACCCTGGCCAGGGATTTCCGGTTATAGCCAATCGAACACAGTGCAACATCAACTCCCTATACCGGGAGAGACGAATCCCCTCCTATCGCTCATTGCCTCCATGTGATTCGGGACTGTACCCAAAAACCATCGTTTTGCACGCCCTCTTGGACGTAGTAAGGTGGAAATCAAAGCACAGTGGGAACCACACAAGACTCTATGACGATCTCGGGTCAAAAGACTACTCTGTACCAGTGTCACTAAAGAACTGCCATCTGACGTAAGGTATAATACCATCTGGGAGTTCTCGGCGAGTCCGTCCTGTGTACCCAGCCTCCACTGAGCACCCGTATATCATCTCTGATGTCAAACACCAATGGATATGGGATCATCCATCGCCCATCTGTATGGGTCGAGAAGATATACGCTAGTCTACTCTGGTATATCGATGCCCTGTCTCGATACACCCACGACTAGGGACCTTGAAGGATGTACTTATAGACTACCATGTCCCCACTAGTATGATCCGCATCATAGTCCAGGTAGTCAAGTACACATTCTAAGGGCTTTACCAACATGTAACAGAGAGACAATCAGTGTACATATTAAGGTAAAGAGCAACCAGATAGCATACTATCATGTCGAGCAAGAAAGTCCTCCCTATATATGTCCAAGCATCCACTACAATATACATCCTATGTATAGTAATGGCCTCTAGGGCATACATATAACTAACATTGACAAGGGTTGACATTTCTACCATCTGATAGATCAATAGTGATATTGTTCTTGACTCGCCACAGTTTTAGTAAAATGGATTTTTTCAGAAAACATAGTGGGAGTATGGTAGAACTGGAAGAGATTCCAGAACCGCAAACGATTACGGAAAATTTAATAGGACCTATATATTCAATCAGGTTTAATATTCCATTAGCCATTCCGCAGATATGGTGGGTAACCTCAGACACCCGAGAGGTACTCTAGTACCCTCAAGGACGGTGACAGTGAGGTTCTTATTTACCCAGACTTGACACTACTGTTGTTCCAGACTGTGAGATCCGGCAGGAGGATAAGTATAGCGTCGTTCTAAACTAGCTTTAGAAGTAAATGTATATATTATTCTGTCAGAAGGTTATCGTAGTCAATGAGAGCAGCGGAAGCATAGTGGGCAAGTAGCTTATGTCTATTTATAGACTTGAGCAAATATAGCGGAGATAGATCATCTATTTTTTATGTGACAGTCATGGGTTTGACTTCATCAGAATAGGGGATGGATCTGTTAAGAAGGTAGTAGGGTGTGATGTCCTGGTATTTGGATGACATACACAGAGTAGGAAGTAAAATTCCTATACTACGATCAGTTGTACTATGGTCGTCACACAGTTGTTTCTCCAGACAGGATATGGATATAATATCTGACATTCTGGTTACTAGATCTATGGTTTTAGATCTAGATTTGGGTAGTTTCCCAATGTGGGTAGTTTCCCAATGTGGGTACTTTGACAGTATTCTAATAGTATTTTAGAATAGATGACTCCTGGCATGGTGGTGTACCTGCAGGTGATGGAGTCACCCTCTCTAAAGGTGTCTTACAGACTAAAGGGGAGAGGGATGTGCATGATTGGCAGATCACTTGCTTAGGCAATTGAGTCAATCATGAGATATCAAGTACCACACCAGATGTTATTTTTGCACTAGATGCAATATATTTATATTAATCCAATCCTGGAGAAACATAAGGAAACAGTTTTAGAACATGAGTAAATGTTCTACGGATTTGATGACGGCAGCCTCCTTCGGGAGACGGTTATCATTCCAGGCTTCAGAGGTGACATGAATGACAGAGTGATTGTCAGAGTTATAGTTTTCCCTATGATGAGGGACAGTATTATGGACAGTTGGTCCAAGATGATACTGTGGGAGGCATGGTGCTGGATACTGATTAGGTTCAGTGATCGATACAGTCTAAGAAATTTGGATTTGGAGTTCATTTATGAACTAGGTCCCATCATATATCCAGACATATTCTAAGACAGGTATTACTCGATTCGGGAGATGGCTTTCTCCGCGAACTTGAGATTAAGAGAGACATAGAAAGAAACATCAGGGCGGATCCACTCACTGAGGCTATTTCTCGAACACAAGAGTTTTACAAACTAGCTTTGTGAAACTGATTAGTAGAAGAGTTGGGTGTTCGGTATCACACGGGCTGTGAGTATGCGACATCGCAATAATTAGCCTTAAGTGCAAGTGGGAGATTATTGGAGATAGTGCCCTCAAAGTCAATTATTGGATCGCAGGTACGTGATTGCAATGATTGAGGCAGGACCTATACCGATATGACAGTCTTGCTCGAGATGATAGTATGCTATCTGGTTTGTCTTTATCATCGTATACATGCTTTAGTTCGCTATTGCATGTTGATAGAGCCCATAGGATTCTTTCTTGACTGCCAGCAGTATGATGGCGATCATATACGTGGAAGCTGGGGTCTGTAAGCACATCCTTAGAGTGTCCCTAGTCGTGGGAGTTTCGAGACAGGGCATCAATACTCCAGAGTAGACTAGTGTATACAATCGAGACCGCAACGAGGGGCGGTGGCCGGTCTTACAAGCCACTGGTGTCAGTTGGATCACCTAAGATGTATACAGGTGCTCATTGGGTTATGAGTACACCGGACAGGACTCGCCGGGAATATGCTAGTTGGTATTATACATATCGTCAGATAGCAGTTCCCTGGTAACATGTGTACAGGTTAGTTTGTCAACCTGAGATCGTCATTTGTCTCGTGTGAGTTCCCACTGTGCTTTGATTCCTACCCTACCACGCTCAAAGGAAACGTGCAAAAAGGTATTTTTTGGGTACAGTCCCGAGCCACATGGAGGCAGTGAGCGGATCGTCGGGGATTCATCTCTCCCTGTATTGGGGGTTGATGTCGCACAGTGCACGGGTGGCCATCACTAGAAATCCTCGGCCGAGGTAGTGGAGAATTACTGATTTGGATCAGTAGTTTCTCAGGTGGTGATGGGCTTCATACCGACACGAATTATCGTGTTATTAGGGGTCTGACTTTATCCACCCCCTAGACTCGATATGCGATACTCTTTAGACGAATGGACCGGACTGTATGTATATTGTCACTGTTAGGCTCAGTAGGGTTTATGGATGAGTTCGCTCGTCAGCTTCCCTTCCAATCAATACATAGGCAACCGTTATGTACAGCTTGTACCTCTGACGTGCTAGTGGTTATACCCAGTGCCAGTGTGTTGATGAGTCATTAGAGTCCCCCACAGACAGTTTCCCAAGTTCGGGCGAAACGTTGTAGAGGCCGTTTGGTTTTATGGCAGGGTTCGGAAAATGCACGTGCGTTTTCGCACGTGTCATTTTTCGGGCAGATAATACTGGTCGGCTTTGGTTTAAGCCAGATCCGAGTATTATACTGTGTAGATATAATATCTTTGTCTCGGTTGCATTTGTATTCGGTCGTAATACAAATGCGGGTATGTTTATACTGATACGGGGTTATCCTGAAATTCGTTTCAGGATCACTTTTGGAAGTTGCCAGTTTCCAGTTTTCTATCAGCCATATTTAACATTCGGTTAAATTCGGATTTATCTTTTCTTGAGATGAGTGTGGAAGCTTCTAGATGGTGACTAGGATGGTGAGGTGGCTTAGTGCATTAATGGAGCATTTATGTGTTGATGACTATGTGTTATGAATCATTGTTTCTTTAAATGAGTTCATACTAGGTGTTTAAATGACTCATCCTCTTCATTATTGTTATGGTGACCCTCCCCTCTCCTACACTCACCTCCCCCCTCTACAAATAGGCCGGCCCCTCCCCTCTTCTGAGAGATGGTTGTTCATTTGAGGGAAAAGATTATGATAGTGTTTTGGTGTATGGAAATTAGATAGCTACAATTCTCATTTCACCCGATTCAAATGGTAACTTCATTAACCGTTCGTCCATAGCTTTGGACGTAACGAGACAAAGTGTTCTACTCATTCTCTACATCATCTTGGTCGTCTCTTTTAGCAAACTTGACGACCGAGTTGCCTCGGTTCAGAGGCGGGAGCCCGTTTAAAGATCCGTCGACGTGGTGCCACCTGGACGAGAAGACTGGAGATTCAGGAGATCGGAGCAGCCGCAACAAAGCGTGGGATGATGGTTGAAGACCAAAGGACTCGGATCGTTCGGTATAACATTTCTACCCACTTTGTAGTTTATTAGTTTAGCTTTAATGGCAGATCCGGGTTATTGTACGCGATAGCGCCAGTTGTAAAAGTTTTTGTTCCGCATTTGGCGTTTGTTGGACGGCCGGGGCACTACCGTGGACTTACATTTATCAACATGTAACATAGAGACAATCAGAGTACATGTTAAGATAAAGTACAACCAGATAGCATACTATCATGTCGAGCAAGAAAGTCCTCCCTATATATGTCCAAGCATTCATTACAATATACATCGTATGTACAGTAATGGCCTCTAGGGCATACATATAACTAACAAGATCATGTATTCTTATGGATTTTTCCGATGTTTGGCATGTTGAGTTTTGGGCAGCTTAGTCCCAGATTGTAGGTCCTTTTGAAATCCTTTAGCGAGTCAGTACCGTTGCCTATAATTTGGCACTTCCGCCCAGATTTTTGAGTATTCATCCCGTATTCCTTGTGTTGATGCTTTGCAATTACCTTCATGACCTTTCTCACATGATTTAGCATTAGACCGTTTAGCTTGGAGGCGATCTTTTCGTTCACAAGCAGCCGATAGTGTTAGTAGATCGGCAGGTGGAGAAACATCGGTCAAGGGTCTTGCCATCTGTGGAGGTTTTCTTTGGCGTAGCCGTATAGTGAGGTGATCACTTGGGAGGATGCGAGCGAGATTTGGGGGTTTGTACTCATCTCTTTGAAGGTATGCATATTAGGAATTTTAATTCGGGGATGAATTTTCTTTAAGGGGGAGATTGTAACGTCTTCGATTTCGATTAGTGTTAGTTAAGCGATAATGCGGGTTTTTGGTAAAAAGTTTACCAATTTGGGTTCCTCATATTTTATAACATTTAATTAATAATTTATTATTTGTTATAGTTTGCAGACACTTGTGCATGTTAATGTGAGGGTGTGTTTGTGTTAATCTAGTTTAGCAACAATGACAACTTAACCTAATCCTAATCTTTTGATTTTACCTAATCCTTTGCCTTGATTAAACCTCTAGATATTTTGTTGGGAGATATTTCTATGGTTTTGTTTGGATGAGAGGTGGCATGGTGAGTCATTGCTTGCATTATTGTGTGAGTTAATGCATGGTACACTCACCCTCTTACACTCACCTCTCTCTCTCTCTTTTCTTCACACCCTCTCTCATTCTCTCTCACTTCATCTCTTTCTCATTTTTTTCATCACTCCCTCTTCCCTCAACTGAACACTCACTAATCCATCATTAAACCTTCACTAAACTTGTTCAAAATCTCACAAAAATCACATCTTAAGCCTTGTTTTGCCTCTTGGATGCCTTGGAGCTTGGAAAGCTAGGATCTTTGAGCTTGTGGGAGTAGGTAATGATCTTTATCTGTTAAGTAGGTGCTTTCTATGTTGTGTAGCCTTGTAGTTTCTATTTAGAACACTTAAAGTATCATTCGTGCACATATCGTATTTTTAGTGTCAATATATGATATCTATGATCTACTGTGACCCCAAGAGTATACTAGAAAATCTAGCGGTGTAGTTATGTTGTACCAAAGAACCTAAGCCTTCATCTGAAACACGAGACCTACTTGCTCCGAGGGGGCCGGCGACATTCCTTGCAATTTCGGCGACCTCGGCCGACTAGGGGAGATAGGGTGTGGGTTTTTATAGGTAGCTGTCTTCTTTGGTTTAGGTGTGTTTGGTCCTGTTTTATTTTTGGGTTTTCTCTGTATACAAAATCTGGGATCACTTATATTGTTTGTAGTGTTACGACCTACGCGCGTTACGTTATCCGACACGGTACGTGTACCTTATGTGGTTTTTACTCTTGAGTTGGTTTCGTAGTATCGCTACGTACGTTAGCCACTAGACGAACACTTGAGAGTATGTTTGGAGTTGGTGCGTTGGTCAAACGTAGTTTGTACGTGTTATTGGTCGATTGCTAATATATACACTTGCTTTGTTGTTATCTGATTTTAGGATCGCAGGCGGGGACTTCGGACGCTGCGAAGAAGGGAAAGCGAGTGGTTGGCTTTACTTAGCCCCAGGATCATCTGTGAGTAGATTTAACATCTACAGGGGAATCGACCGCATGGCATTATGCGTCTGGGCTATAGATGATATGATATTAGTCGCATGTTTATATTGCATATATAGAGTTTGCGCATAAATTTCATTGCATATTATTACTTGTTGTGCTTGGACTTGTACCCTTTGGATACTTCACTATTACTGATGGCTCATATTGCACGAGCACTGATTGTATGCCACTCACACTGTCAATAATTGCCATGACACGCACAACACACATATATATATGATATTGTTTGGTTAGGGACATTGAGACATTGATTCATATTCTATTGTGCATATAACATATAGCAAACCTGTATACCTACATGCTTACACATATGCCTTGCCATGACTATATGCTAGCTACCCATATACCTATATGGTATTGTACCATTAGAGATAGGTATATACACATATGAGACATAGCTACATGTACATCTTGCATACATACTTACATATACACCCGTATACCTTGAGATAGTTACGCATATACCTGGAGGGTATTGTATCATTATTGACATGTATATACACATACCTAACTTGATATAGCTACACATATACATGGAGGGTATTGCATCATTACTGATAGGTAGATACACATATCTTGCTATACCGACATGGTTACGCATACCTGACTATAGCTACATGTTCACCTTTATATGATGTTGTATGGATTTGGAGAAATTAGGAACCGCATGATATATTTAATAACTTGTTGCGGTTAAATAGCGGTTTTCCTTTATATGCTCATGTTTACCCCAATCAGAGCAGGGCTCTGTTCAAATTCCAAGGCGGGAAATGAAGCAACGCTCCTGATTCCCCCAATCAGAGCAAAGCTCTACTTTGAAAATTTAAATTTTAATAAATGAAGCAACGCTTCAGATCCCCTGCACTGCACGCAGAGCGCCACGTGTCAAAATCAGGCACGCCAGTGCAGGGAGCGCAACGCCCAAGGCAGCGCGCCCAATCAGAGCAAGGCTCTATTTAAAAACAAAAATTAAAGGAAGCAACGCTTCAGTTGCGCAAGCGCTGCGCTGCGCGACACGTGTCAGCGCAGGTGCGCAAGCGCAGCTGCGCTGCGCTGTGCGTTGTGCGACACGTGTCAAGCGCTGGTGCGTTTGCGCCAAACAGAATTAAAATTCCAATAAGATCTTTTCTGTTCTTGTTAAAAAAAGAAGATTGTCTTCTGTAAAACAGAAGCCCTTGGATCAAAGATCCAACGGTGTGGAAAATTCCCCAAATCACTCAGAGAAGGATCTCTTTAACAAATTTAATAAATTAATGGACACTATATAAAGGCCTCTAGACCCCAATTCAAAAACAACAGAGAGAAAACAAAAACTCAGAAACAAAGAGAACTCTGAAGAATTGTGAAAAGAACTCAAGAAAAGAAAAAAGGTAAAAACCTTTATAAAAAAGAAGAATTTCTTCTGAATAGATCATTGATCTAAAGAACAAGATCAATGATCATCAATAAAAAAAATAAATAATAACAGTGCCTTGCACTTTTTTATGAACCATTGGTTCTGGAATCTTAAAGATTCTTTTCTTGAATCCAAAATTGGATCAAGATAATTAAAACAGTGCCTTGCACTTGCAAATCTGCACTGTTGCGCTCTTGGGTTGGCGCAACTCACCAGAGCGCGCCACGTGTTAGCACCAGAACCACTTGCGCTATGCGCTTTTAAAAATAGAGCATTGCGCTTTAAACTTGGCGCAACTCACCAGAGCGCGCCACGTGTCAGTAGCGCAACAACGCAGCTAACTAGCACAGCGCACTGCGCTGTTGCGCTTGCACTCACCAGAGTATGACACGTGTCACCACGACAAGCGCTTGCGCTCAATAATTGGCGCAAAGCGCCTGACAAACCACTGTCAAGTAATTAATGCACTGCATTATTTACAGAAGGGCCAAGCCCAATTAAAAAAGGCCTAACAGGCCAAATTAAATGCAATGCATTATTTTAAAAAAAGAGCAGAGCCCAAAAAAGATGCTCTACATCATTTACAAAGGGACTGAGCCCAAATCAAAAAGGCCTAGCAGGCCAAAATAAAATGCAGTGCATTATTAAAAAGGGGCAAAGCCCTAGCACAGGCCTAATAGGCTAAAGATAATAAAAACGTTGAACATTTTTCAACTGGACTTAGCCCAATCGTGGCCGTTAGTCCTCAAATTAAATTGACTGAGCAAGACTGCTCTCCTAAATCAATTTACATCTGGTTCAAGGGTACATCTCCGAACTCCTCTGACACCTATCATTGTAATCCTTCAACGACGTCAGAGAGGTGACGGGTCCCGACAACCACACATCGATACGGACTGCGGGGTCCTTAAACTCGTGGACCGAAACGTCCTTAAACTAATATTCGTCCCAAAATGAGAATGTTGGACCAAAACGTCCTTAAACTAATATTCGTCCCAAAATGGAAACGTTGGACCGAAATGTCCTTAAACTAATGCTCGTCCCCAAATGGAAATGACGGACCACCATGTCCCTAAACTGGAACATGGACCACTATGTCCCTAAACTGGAACAATAGAGCCAATTGCTCTCTTATCGGATCCAAACGATCCCGTTAAGTCGATCTTAGTCTGGAGATTAGACTAACGTATCCTTAACAAAAGTTTAAGTTGATCTTAGCCTTAAATAGGGCTAACGTATCCTTAAACAAAAACCCC
This sequence comes from Agapanthus africanus, assembly GCA_030015575.1. NCBI lineage: Eukaryota > Viridiplantae > Streptophyta > Magnoliopsida > Asparagales > Amaryllidaceae > Agapanthus > Agapanthus africanus. The sequence goes on from CM057349.1 coordinate 255,821,394, forward strand.
AAACCCAAATCTAAGAAAATACGGATTTGGACTAATCCACGTCCTACAGGCGACGGCATAACTTAGTCTCCGTATACAATCCACGGGCATCCATAAACAAAACAAACACCTACGACACGAAGTGAAATTCTGGAGAAGGAGAAAGTTGTTACCGCGATGCGGTAGCGTAATTAACTGCAGGGGCTTGCGCATGCAGGGAAGAGCATCCCCACAATCAAAAACCCCTCAAGCGAGGGGGAATCTGACGAAGTCTGCTACATCGGCCGTATTCGTCTAAACCTCCGATACACGGTGCTATAAATCAACTTGGCACCTTCGGAGAGGTGGACGGATAAAACCAAATAGCATCTGCCCTGAATCTCAGGCAAGACGTCTATGTCTTGGCCGCCGTTCGGAGGGGAACAGATTCTGGCACGCCCGGTGGGACCTTTTCCTTTTTCCACTCCACGCTTCGTGTGTCATCTTCGTGAACGAATCGCGGTTTGTTAATGGTTGCCTTTGGATTTTATGTTACTAAGATTTGGTCTTTTCCCTGGCGCAGAAATCTAGCATCAATAGCCTCCAACTGCTCGAGCTGTTCAAAATGCCAATGCAACCGATGCTCCACCTCACCTGGAGGTGTAGCTTATGGGCCTCAAGCGGCCTCCGTCCTTGCCATGCCGGTAGAACAAGTGACCCAGGCCACCACCGGCCTGTTTTTCGAAACCATGATCCCGCCTGCAAGCTTCACCATGCCAGTGCCCGCATCAGAAGCGAACAAGAAGTCGGTCTTCGATCGACTCACTGCTACAACGGCCCCTTTCAACGGGTCGTCCAATATCAAACCCGCAGCCTTTGTCTTTGCCAGGCTAAGCCAGAACCCTGATGGGCCCGCCAAGAAGCCCATGAACCCTGAAATGGCCGTCCCGAGGAAGAGAGCCACCCCTACTCCTGAAGTCGTCAAGGCGGCTTCTCCTGTTAAAGAGTCAGTCTTTTCAAGGCTGACTATTCCGGCTCCTGCTCCTACTCGAGGATCTGTCTTTGACAGATTGAACATCGCCACTCAAAGGACAACATCAGTCTTTAAGAGGGTGACACCAGCAGCACCTCATTCGGACAAGGGGCAAGATGAAGTTGTCCCTATCGCCGAGCCAGTCCCAACGGCTCGTCATGCTCGACGTTGCCACTGGCGCCGAGTAAGGAAGGCTGGGGGCAACTCCCCCTCAGGGCAACTCCCCCTCAGGGCTAACTCCACCTGCTCCAGTTGTGGAAGTTAATGCTACTGTTCCAACTGGGAATAGCTTTGAACCACATAGGAGGGTACGTGAGAACTCTCCAACTGCTACGCTAAAAAGATCTCCTCCACCTGCGGAGAGGGTTCCGGAAACGAAGCTGGAGCAGCCCCCTCAGTGGCTATCCTCCAAAATTTATAAAGTTTGGCGAAGGGTCCAAGACTCCGTAACTGACCAAGGTCACTCTCGTCAGCAGAAAAGGGCAAAAGTGCAGGAAGAAAAGGACCGTCTAATCAAACAGCAAAGGACGACAGTCACCAAGGTGCCCGCTGCAACGGCCCTTTCAACTTCAACGACCCACAAGAGAAGGAGGCCAGAGAAAATTCCCACGCCTGCGGCAAATGTCAAAGGCGGCGAGCCCAAACGCCCTAAGTCCGGGGGCATTGTAGTCCATACTGTATACATGGCGTCGGGGAAGGAGGACAGCCATGCATCTATAGGTCATAGACCGCTTACACGGTCAGTGACCAAAGCTCAGGAGCAACAGCAGAAGCTCCAAGAAATGATGAACGCAATGGCCGCACTCACCGGGCCAAAAGAAAGCCCCGAAGCATCCTCGGATCAGCGCCAGGAGCAAGAAACTGACGCTGAATTCCTTCGTCGGATATTGGAGAAGAAGGATAAAGAGGCTGCTGAACAAGTAGCCAACATAGAGCGAATGGCCCTCCTGTTCCACGACATGGTGGGAATGATGATTCAACAAGATCCTCCTGCTGAAGATCCTCCGATCGTCCTTGAAGACGATAGGGGAGAAACGTCAAATCCTCCACCGGCTCTGTCAACAACCAAGGTGGAGACAATCTCCAAATCTGACTTGGACGAATATATAGCCTAACAGATACGGGTTCATCATGCGACTGAGGCAGCCGGTCAGGTCATAAAAACAGGACGACCATATCCGAGCTGGTACGATCAAATCAAGTACCCGCCGGGCTATACAATACCAGAATTCCATATCTATAAGAGGACGGGCAATCCCCACCAGCATGTTTCCCAGTTCAGGGCGCTTTGCGGAAACACCGGCGGTGATGATAAATTGTTGCTTCGCCAGTTCGTCGGCAGCTTGTCAGATACAGCGTTCGAGTGGTACTCCGAGCTCCCAAACGACTCTATCAAGAAATTTGCGGAGATGGAACTGCTGTTTACCCAGCGTTTCGCAAGTGCCAGCGAACGCACCCCGATGACGGCATTGATTAATGCCAGGGTGAAGCCAGGTGAAACGTAGGTGCAGTACGCAATACGGTGGAGGAACTTATGGTCAAAATGCAAACAACGCATCGAAGAGGCTCCTGCGGTAGGCATGTTTATGGGAACCCTTGATCCGCAAGCGACCATCTCACAATTCATGATGTTCTTCAAGCCGACTACCTTCCAGGCCCTGATCGACAAGCTAGCTCAGATGGATCAGATGGGCCATAGACCTCCCCTCCAAAGCTGGACTCTCGAAATGAGAAGGGGAAGGGAAAAGCAATTGTTGTCGCTAATGCTCAACAACAGCCGAGCAACTTGAAACCGGCTGTCCGTCAAAATAATATGCGTCCGCACGTACCCCTTGAGGAGAGGCTAGGACATCCTTACTCGTTTCCCCGAGATAAAACGAGAAGATTATTCGAGCTGGCGTTGCGCAACCGACTCATAAACCTGCCGGATCCAAGACGTCCGTCGCAGCCGAACGACGTCCATGATCCCAATTACTGTCCCTATCACCGAGTACTGGGTCATCCGATCAAAGATTTCTACGTCTTCAAAAATTGGATTGAAGACCAGTACCAACAGGGCAAGTTCGCATTGTCCGACAGATGGAAGGTGAATCCGCCGCAACCTCACACCTCTAAAAGGATGAATACGCCGGGGGTAACGTGCTCCCTCGTTGAAGAAGCTCCAAGGGAGGTCGTACTATCAGCTAAAACAAAGAGGATGCTGAACAATCTTCAAACATGCCCAGCGATCAAGTGGAAGAACCCGTTGGAACCTCAGATCATTGAAGGGATGTTAAAGCCGCGTCCAACTCCAAAGACCGATGGTGGTGGCCCAAGCACTCACAACCAGCCGTCAAAATCTTCAGAGAAGAAGAAGAAATCCAAGAAGCCCGTGAATCCTGGCGACAAGCGCACGGACTTACAGAAACAAATTGACGTGCTGGAGGAATACAACCAGAAAGTGCGGACTCCCATTACACTCAAGAGTTCCTCAACCACGTCTTTCAAGAGGAAGATGAGGGAGACAGTTCGTCGGATGAATCTGAGGAATACGTGGCTAGCTGTCATATGATCTCCCATTCGTTTACAGACGATGAGGAAACTCCTTGCACTGAAAAGCTGGGGGCAGATCCTGAACCGGAAATTCTGGGACCATCGGATGAAACAATTGACGCATTCCTCAACGAATCTCCGTTGAAAAGTAAAGCTGATCGGGAACGCAAGACGGCCATATTTGGAAGGGCCAAGCGCCAATGACTTGACGAAAGAGTTGAGACACTCCCGCTGGAGCAAAATACACCCACCGCAGATAAAAGCAAATTCAAGACGAGGAAAAGGTTTACTAAGGCCATATCAATGGGTATGAAGCTACCATCCTCTGAAGGAAACATTACTGGTGAAGCGGAAATGCACCCCTCCTACTGCTTGTATCATCGGAAGATTTCGCACCCTACCGAAGAGTGCAAAATTTTCAATAAATGGTGGCAGGGATATGTCGCTCACCGGCAACATTTTAAGCGGGAAAAGCGCAAAACTCGTCGGGAGCGAAAAAGTACGACCGAAGAGCTTAGAAGAACTACTGGCGACTGTCGCATGATTAACGCTGGGGAAGCGCAAGTTCTCACATTCGGGAGCGACTCTGACGAGGAAATGGCTCTTAACCCCCTCTTTAAAGAGTTCACCTCGGGAAAAGAAGAAGAGCCGAAGGTCTGCGAAAATATCCGGCTGCGTAATCGGATGCTACCCGAAAAGAATCTCGGACCCTCAAACAAGAAAGATAAAGGGAAAGAAAAGGTCTCTGAGGATATCGCCCTGGATGACCAAGTTGTGGAAGAGCTAAGTGCAAAGGACCCGCCAAAGAGAAATAAGGTGGACTACAACGTTCTGGCACACTTGAGGAATCTACCCTCGCAGCTCAGCATTCTTTGTAAGTTATATGTATGCCCTAGAGGCCATTACTAAACATAGGATGTATATTGTAGTGGATGCTTGGATCGGGTTTCTAACTGTTTTAAAAAATGTATAGAGTCGACCTTATTTCTCTTTGGCGGGTCCTTGGCACTTAGCTCTTCCACAACTTGGTCATCCAGGGCGATATCCTCAAAGACCTTTTCTTTCCCTTTATCTTTCTTGTTTGAGGGTCCGAGATTCTTTTCGGGTAGCATCCGATTACGCAGCCGGATATGGATGCCAAGGAACGTAGATCATCTTCGGCATCGAAGTCGACGACCTAGCCCGATCTTTTCTCCGATGAGACCACCGCGAGAGTCTAGGATTCCGATGGGTACAGCGGAGGGACGTCATCACGGAGCTAGAGAGGTGGAGGACCGGATCTACAAAGGTTGTAGCCCCTTTCCTTTAAGTTAAAGTTGTTTACTTGCATTGCATCGCCTATACATCTAGTTAACGATCCGTATTAGGGTTTGTAGGCACATAAAAATTTGAATTGGCCATGTTTGATCACTTGTAGAACCTCATGGGTGTGCCTAGGAACCCTACAGTGGTATCAAAGCCAGGTTCCGATCCTGGGACCTGTGGGTTATGTATGTCCCAGCATCCACTACAATATACATCCAATGTACAGTAATGGCCTCTAGGGCATACATATAACTAACAATCTCCCACTTGCACTAGGGCCATCTGTAGCAGTGGTTGCAGTATCACATACTCAACCATCCCATATAAGTCTCTCTCTGGGAAAAAGCCTTTGTGAGTGGATCCGCCGTGTTGTCTTCTAAATCTACTCTCCTAACCTCGATCATCCTGGAGATCATCTATCTCCATGATCAGGTGATGCTGCCCTAGTGCAAGATTGTATCATGTTTAATGATACATGCAAACTTGGGTTTGTGTAAAGAATTAAACCATGGTTATGTTAATGGTTAGGGTTTTGATTACTTATCTTTTCATTTATTTATTTATTCATTTTTGAAAGATAAATAAATCATGGTGGCTTTCTTTGTTTGCTAGTTGAAGCTTCATGAAGCTTTGAATAAGTCTACCTTTTTTGTTTCATGCTTAACCCTAACCATTCAACCTAACCCTAGTTTATTCTCTACACTTAACCATGGTTGCTATATGATAAGAATCACTCATTTTCTATTTTCAAATAACTTATCATATTCTTTCTTCTTTTTCTTCTTCTTCAACAAAGAAGAAACCTTGCCTCCATCAATGGCAACATGAGAAAAAGAGTGAGAAATCCAATTCTAAAGTGAACCCACTTCCTATTTTTTCATCCTCTACCACTTGCCAAGTAGTATAGGGTGTTTTCTTCACAAGTTTCATGGCTTGGTGAAGTTGGAGCTTGATCTTGTGTTGTCTCGACGTAGATCATCTTCGGCATCGAAGTCGACGACCTAGCCCGATCTTTTCTCCGATGAGACCACCGCGAGAGTCTAGAATTCCGATGGGTACAGCGGAGGGACGTCATCACGGAGCTAGAGAGGTGGAGGACCGGATCTACAAAGGTTGTAGCCCCTTTCCTTTAAGTTAAAGTTGTTTACTTGCATTGCATCGCCTATACATCTAGTTAACGATCCGTATTAGGGTTTGTAGGCACATAAAAATTTGAATTGGCCATGTTTGATCACTTGTAGAACCTCATGGGTGTGCCTAGGAACCCTACAGTGGTATCAGAGCCTAGCTAAAGCATTAGGCGATGCGTTAACGAAGTTAAAACCCCGATCGAACTCAAATACGACAAAATACACCCCTCTCTGGTCATTTTTTAAAATCTGGGTTTTTCCAGAATTAAAAATACCTGAAAAATTCATCAGGGAAAGCTAAGAATTCTGGTGAAAAACGAACCCCCAATTCCTTCATATGGCCGCGGAACCGCGGCGTTGACCCACCATTAGCAGCGGTTCCGCGGCAATCTAAGGGTATCAGGGGCAGTTCTTTGCACAGTAATTCCTTTATCTGTGTTTACTATTTTATGGGTATTTTTAATCTGACACAAGTGTTGTGCATTCTGTGGTTTGTTTTGTAATCGTTGGTTCGATCGGGAATTTTAAATTCGTTATTTTTTTTCCGGGTAAATTTTAGAACATGTTAAAAAGTTTGACCGGATAGAAATGCCCACTTTTTCCCCTGCCGGGAAATTTCCAAAAGTTGGATTTTTCCGTGGTTTAAAGACGTTCTAAGTAGTGCAAGTAACGCGATGGACCCTCTAGAAGACAACAAAGCTTAACTCGATTATGTGACCGTCTTGAACTGCCCTTTGAACCTTCGGGTTTGGGGCAGTACGGCGTGCCACATGTGAGGCGTTGGCTTGACCCTTCTACGGCTGGACCGTTGGTACTGTGGCATGAAATGGATGTTTTTGAACTTATTTCAAGAGTTGAGCTGTTATCGGGAAAACTTGGGTGTTTGGATGTTCGATCGGAAAGTTTAATATTTTCTATTTATCTGGAATGTGATACAATACTTGGAATTCATAAGTAGTTATGAGATAACTGAATGAATGTTATAAATCTAGCGGTTTAGTCTCACTTGATCGGTTGCCATGGAATTTTGATGCGATCAAAAGTCCGTTGCAATCACGTAGCGTACGCGGATACTCGCCGGTAAAACTTAATAGATAGCCACGCCCCATAGCCCCGACCAAGTGACTGTAGGAGAACCCCGACGCCGAAAGCATCCGTTCGGGTGCTCGTGGCAGCGGTGTTCCGCCTTGGTGCACTTCGTCGACGGTATCGGGGGTGCGGCCGCCTACTAAAGTTTGCGACGAGCATTCGATAAGGATGTCGGGAATCTTGTTGAATTGCCCGACTTGATATTGAAAAGAGTTTTCGATAATGAGACTAAAATGCGGGGTTTATAATTGTTAGGCATGCGATGTCTAAGGAATTCATTTGATTATGCATGCGATGTCTAAGGAGGTTGCGGATTCCAACTGTTGTAGTTTTACACTTTCTTTTCTGCGACCGTAAGTGTAATATGTGATATCGCCGGTTTCGTTGCTATATGTCAACGACAATTGGGATGCGCATATTTACTTACGTTGATGACATGTGATGTTATGTGTTGCTGGATATGTTATATTGGATCGTCGTGTTTGAATAGCCGGGGGTTTTTATGTGAGACGAGTGTTTTTCATTTTCATTCATGTAAAAACTTGTATGTAATATTCTTTTATTGGGGCACTTCCAGGTTGCGGATGATGTCACCATTTGTATATTATTTACTTTTCCGCATTAGGATAGACCCAAGGAGGGGAGCACAAGTAACCGGGTTCTAGGGTCCAGTGGGAGACCATCTCGAGGAGTCAAGTCCGGGTCTCCTAACCCTAGAATTGGTAGGGTTGCTTGCCGCTCTCGTAGGGGTCTAGGGGTGTGGGATTGGCTATTCATCACGACCGTAGAATCCGTGTTTTATACTGGCTCGTATTAAAAACACGGACGTCCTAGTATATCCAATATTTCATATGATATTTTCTGCTGCGTTATCTGTGATGTGATCATGTGATTTGTTCAGATAGATATATTATATAGTATATATGATATATTATATAGACGCTGCTTATGTTTTACACCCGCGCTAGCCCTGCCTCACTCTGGCGTTAGTTACCTAACCTAACGGTACAGACAGGACATCGAGGCGAATGCGGATGGCATAAGCATACGTTATATTTATCTGTGATGTTTAGGTGGACTTAATTGATGGGATATTCATTAATGAGATTAATGAAAGAAAATAAACCTAATTGATGTTGTGGAATCGAATTTTAAAAATAAAACAGGTAGCTACAGTTCTTGCTTTGCATCGCGGTGTTCATTGTAGAACATCCTGCACCTTATTCGATGATGAAAGGACCGAGATCCCTTCACCGGGAGTGACTCCTTTAGCAATAACTGGCAGATGCTACACACAAGGTTTGTCTTTTGATTGCTTCTATAGTTTCTGCTTTGCACAGTGATATATATGATATATCCCGCACCTCATTCGACGAGGAAAGGACCGACGATCCCTTCACCGGGAGTGACCCCTTTAGCAAAACTAGAAAAGCCTCAAAAACATTCCATTTAAAAACCATTTGATTCCGCAACGAGATCAAGTTCAAAGCGTTAAAGGTTTTCATAAAAACCATCCGCAACCCTCCGTCATTTTAGGAAGTAGAGTACTTAGTATTCGTGCTATGTTTGTTGACCTTAGTTAAGGTACAGTGTACGGTAGCTAAGTGATGTCTTCCTACACCGCATATGATGCGATTAGTTAGGACAGTCGCGTGACTTTGTTGACCTTAGTTAAGGGTCATGTGGGTGGGTCTAATTAATCACAAAATGACGGGTAGAACTTGATTAGTACTTATGATTTGTTGACCATAGTTAAGGTCATAGGTGCTAGGGGTAAAAACCTTTATCGGGAGTTTCAAGTGTTGAAATTTGCAATGAGATTGCATACCTTCTATGTGATAGTTTGATCCCGATACCCACTGCGAGTAATTGTTACTCCTTGGAGAGTTTTGCACTTTGCAATTAGCCGATCAAGTAGGTGTCTAGAAAGGTGTCAACGGGGTTACGCCTCTGGGAAAACGAGGTTTACTGTAATTAGGTCCGTGCGAAAGCACGGGGGACCTCCCTCAAAGTACCGACACTGGCCTAGCTGAAAGATTGGCGAACTTGTAGAGTAATTAATCCCGGCTAGTCTTTCCTTTTAGGGTTTGAAGGAAGATTTGATAAAAACAGTGGGAGCCATCCTGATTAGATAAAATATATAACCAATCTAATCTTGCAAGAGCGCACGCAGAGTGTTTTCTTCTCTCTCTCTCCAGGTAGCGACCATATCACGCCTTAATCAAGATAATAATATGGATGTATTGACCGAACCCGCTTATTATACTGAGCTGGGGAACGTTGGTCCCCGCTCCAACTTATACTTGTTATAAGATAGAGCAGGAAATAGGGGAATACCAGAATTCCTATGCTGCCCAAACGAAGAAAGTGCATATGATGCATCTCCTTTGGGTATGTTCATTACAAAGAACTGTTTCTCAGTATCCTCTGCATCCTCGGTATTTGATACCGGATCAGGATCCCAGATATGTAATCTGTTACATAGGGCTACAGAAAGGTAGAAAACTGAGAACGGGTGATAAGTTTCATGAGAAAGAAAACGGGGCAAGTGTTGCAACCAAGTCTGTTGGTCACTATCACCCTGTATTACCAAAATACATTGATTCTGAATGAATGTTATTAGATACCGAACCTGATATACGAAATCATATCAGTCTCTTTATTAGTAAAGAAATGATAAAATTTTGTATTGTTGGATAATGTTTTGAACATTTCCTATATCAAAAGTTCATCAGTTCAGGCACGTTATCTAAAAGCATTGATGTTCTAAATCAAACTACAGTTCCTAGTATACAGAACACACACAAGAGGAAGAGTTCAGAAATGAACGATTCCTTCTTGAGGCATTGTAGACTAGGTCATATCAATGCGACCCGACTGGCTGAAGTTACATTTTAAATGTATATTTAAATCAGTTTGAATTTACATCTTGTGAAACTTGTCAGTCATGTCACAAAGATTAGATGACCATAGCTCTGTTTATTGGAAACAGAGAAAGAGTTAGTGAACTCTTGGGACTGATACATGATGATGTATGTAAGGTCTCCTGTCTACACATGCCAGAACCGGTTCTTTATACGTCATTACGTTCTTTGATGATCTCTCAAGATTCAGACATATGTTCCTGTTGAAACACAAGTCCGAACCTTTTGAGATATTCACAGAATATAAGTTAGAAGTAGAGAACCAAAATACGGGTATAAGTATTATGTCCTATGATAAGATCAGGGAGGAGAATACTTGTGCATAGAATTCCTGTTCTAAAGGAGAATGAGATTCTCTCTCAGCATTACTCTTCCGTATACACCATAGCACAACGGTGTATCGGGGCGGAGCAACCGCACCATATTAGATATGGTATGCTCTATGATGAGTACTACTGAGTTACCTATTTCCTTTTGGGGGTTGTGCACTTGAGAAGTTGCATACCTATTGAATTGGATTCGAATCAAATCAGTGCCTACCACTCCATATAAGATATGGTATGGGAAGAGACTATCTCTTAAATAAGTTAAGATTTGGGATTGTCCGGCCTATGTCAAAAGCAAAATCCGGACAAGATCGAGGCAAGGTCACTTCTGTAGAACTGGAAAGGTTCCAGCTATGCAAACTGCAGCTGATGATTTGACAGAACCAAAGGATTCAATAATCCCCGACGAACCTTAGCCTCTCCGCCGATCTGGTAGGGTTCCTCACCTGCCTGAGAGATACTTCGGTTTCTCGATGACAGTGGGAGAAAGGACTGCATCATGAGATGATGACCCAACTAGATTCGAGCAGGTCATCAAGAGTAGGGACTCTGTAAGAATGCTGGATGCTTAGCGATCTGAGATGGAATCCATGTACACCAACAAAGTATGGACTTTGGTTGCTATATCTGAAGGGTTAAATCCCCATCAGGAGCAAGTATATCTTGAGAAGATTACTTGGTGTAGATGGAAAAGTTGAGACTTTCAAAGCTAGACTTGTTAAAGGTTTTCGTCATCGACCAGGCGTGGATAATGATGAAACCTTTTCCAGTGGCTATGCTTAAGTCCATCCGGATCCTACTTGCCACAGCTACATACCATGACTATGATATCTGGCGGTTGGGTGTCATGACTGCTTTTCTAAAATGATGTTTAAGAAGAGAACGTCTGTAAGAACACAGCCAGAGGGCTTCGTAGACAGTGGGAGCAGCGGAAACGTGTAAAAGATGCTTTATAGGATAAAGCAGGCATCGCGGAGTTGGATCGTCTGTTTTGATGAAGTGGTCAAAGAGTTTGACATCATCAAAATGGTAGATGAACCTTGTATATACTAAAAGGTAGTAGGGAGTATGGAGACGATCCTCGTAGAGTACGTGGATGACATACTCTTGATAAGGAAGGAGTTTCCTATGCTACGCTCGATCAATCTCCGCTTATCACAATAATTCTCCACATAGGATCAAAGTGATACCTACTAAATCCTGGGTTTTGGATCTATGAGATAGATCTAAATGGATGTTAGGATTCTCACTAGTTGAAGTGAGATGGTATCAATTGATCCTGGGGAGAATCACTGGAAGTGTTCCAGGGTGATAAGGACGACAGAATGTCAGTCGCAGGCATTGTCTTTACCCACGGTAAAGGGACGGTATGTTGGAAGAGTTCCAAGCTAGATACCGTGGCAAACTAGACGATAAAGGCTGGTAACATCGCTATTAAAGATACTACCAAAGAGGCAGTTTGGGTGTATATTGGTTCATAAGATGAACTAGGTTCCTATCATTGTATGACAATGAAAGTGTGGCTTTAGCCCAGGAACCCTGGTCCCATCAGTGACCCAGACATATTCTGAGGCAGCATCACCTGATCATGGAGATAGATGATCTCCAGGGTGATCGAAGTTAGGAGAGTAGATTTAGAGGACAACACGGCGGATCCACTCACAAAGGCTTTTTCCCAGAGAGAGACTTATATGGGATGGTTGAGTATGTGATACTGCAACCACTGCTACAGATGGCCCTAGTGCAAGTAGGAGATTGTTAGTTATATGTATGCCCTAGAGGCCATTACTGTACATTTGATGTATATTGTAGTGGATGCTGAGACATATATAGGTAGGACTTTCTTGCTCGACATGATAGTACGCTATCTGGTTGCTCTTTATCTTAACATGTATACTTTCTGTCTCTCTGTTACATGTTGATAAAGCCCTTAGGATGTGTACTCGACTTCCAGGACTATGATGTAGATCATACTAGTGGGGCCTGGGTAATCCATGAGTACATCCTTCAATGTTCCTAGTCGTGGGAATATCGAGACGGGGCATCGATATTCCAGAGTAGACTAGCGTATATCTTCTCGACCCATGTGATGGGCGATGGAAGATCCCATATCCATTGGTGTTTGACATCAGAGATGGTATGCGGGTGCTCAGTGGAGACTGAGTACACTGAACGGACTTGCCGAGAACTCCCAAATGTTATTATACCTCACGTCAGATGGCAGTTCTCTGGTGACACTGGTACAGCTTAGTCTGTTGACCCAAGATCGTCATAGAGTTTTGTGTGTCTCCCACTGTGCTTTGATTTCCACCCTACCACGGCTGTACTGAGTCGTGCAAACAGGTGGTTTTTGGGTACAGTCCCGATTAACATAGAGGCAATGAGCGATAGGAGGGAATTCGTCTCTCCCGATATTGGGGGTTGATGTTGCGCTATGCTTGACTGGCCATAACAGGAAATCCCTGGCCAGGGTTGCAGTGATATACTGGTAAGAGTTATCAGTAGTTTCACGATTGTTATGGACCACACGTCGGCATGACTTATCGAGTTATTGGGGTCTGACGTTTACCACCCCTAGGCGAGATATGCGACATATCAGACGAACAGACCGGACTGTACGGTAAGTGTTACTGGTTGGATTCACAGGAGTGTGAGCGGGCTTGCTCGTCGATCTTCTGATCGCTCAATACCCGGGTGGCCGTTACGTTTAGCAAACCGCTTGCGGCTTGTGGGTGTTTGATATGATCATCACCTGCTGCCGGCGTATTGACGAGTCTTTAGAGTCCTACACAGAGGTTTCCTGGCTCAAGAGAAACGAAATAGGAGCGCATATGAGATATGTGCGGAACCGAGAATAATGCGTGTATGTGATACCGTATTCCATTCTCGTGATGAATGTATCGATTGGTTGTATGCGATATAACCTAGTTATCGAATCGAGGATTGATTCGATAAGCCGATACATTGGATATTAGTCGGTTATATGCGATATGACCGGATCGTTAAATCAAGTATTGATTTAATGATTTAATGCATAATTATATATTTAATATATTACTTTGCATTAACTAGTATTGGTTCACTTAAATTGGATTTTCTCACTTGATGTACACAAGTTGTATATGTGATATACTTTTGTGCACAAGATTGTATCATGTTTGATGATACATGCAAACTTGGGTTTGTGTAAAGAATTAAACCATGGTTATGTTAATGGTTAGGGTTTTGAATTGGCCATGTTTGATCAATTGTAGAACCTCATGGGTGTGCCTAGGAACCCTACAGTGGTATCAGAGCCTAGCTAGACATTAGGCGATGCGTTAACGAAGTTAAAACCCCGATCGAACTCAAATACGACAAAATACACCCCTCTCTGGTCATTTTTTAAAATCTAGGTTTTTCCAGAATTAAAAATACCTGAAAAATTCATCAGGGAAAGCTAAGAATTCTGGTGAAAAACGAACCCCCAATTCCTTCATATGGCCGCGGAACCGCGGCGTTGACCCACCATTAGCGGCGGTTCCGCGACAATCTAAGGGTATTAGGGGCAGTTCTTTGCACAATAATTCATTTATCTGTGTTTACTATTTTATGGGTATTTTTAATCTGACACAAGTGTTGTGCATTCTGGGGTTTGTTTTGTAATCGTTGGTTCGTTCTTGTTCAAGAAGAAAAAGCTTGCTAGCTTCAATGGTGATTTGATAAATAGAAAATAAGGTGATTCTTATCATATCTCAACCATGGTCAAGTATGAATAAACTAGGGTTAGGTTTAATGGTTAGGTTTAAGGAATAAAACAAAATGGTCAAAGCTTTTTCAAAGCTTCATGAAGCTTCAACAAAATCCAAAGAAGCCACTATTTTATCTTAAACCAAAATGAAATAAATAAATAAATAAATAAAGCAAATGAAACCCTAACCATTAACTAACCATGGTTTAATCAAACATACACCCAAGTTTGCATGTATCATCAAACATGATACAAACTAGTGCACAAAACTATATCATATATACAATGTGCACATCAAGTGAGAAAATCCATCTTAAATGAACAAATACTAGTTAATGTAAAGTAATATATCAAATATATAATTATACATTAAATCATTAAATCAACACTTGATTTAACGATCCGGTCATATCGCATATAACCGACTAATATCTAATGTATCGGCTTATCGAATCAATCCTTGATTCGATAACTAGGTTATATCGCATACAACCATTCGACACATTCATCACGAGAATAGAATACGGTATCACATACACGCATTATTCTCGGTCCCGCACATATCTCATATGCGCTCCTATTTCGTTTCTCTTGAGCCAGGAAACCTCTGTGTAGGACTCTAAAGACTCGTCAATACGCCGGCAGCAGGCGTGATCATATCAAACACCCACAAGCCGCAAGCGGTCTGCTAAACATAATGTGTAGGGTTCCTAGGCACCCTAATGAGGTCACGCAAGGCATCGAACATGCCAATTTCAAAAAATCTAGGTGCCGAGAAACCCTAACAAGGACCGTTGGCTAGAAAACTAGGCGAAAAGTAAACTAGTTAACACTTAACTAAGAGATACGGAAATACAACCTTTGTAGATCCGGTTCTCCACCTCCATAGCTCCGCAACAAAGTCCTCTCCGCTGTCCAAAAAGAATCCGGGCTCTAGCTGTTGGTGATAGTGCCCTCAGAGTCAATTATTGGATCACAGGCACGTGATTGCAATGATTGAGGGAGGACCTATCCCAGTAGGACAGTCTTACTCGAGATGATAGTATGCTATCTGGTTTACCTTTATCATCGTGTACTGCTTTAGGTGACCTGACATGTCGCTATTACACGTTGATAGAGCCCCTAGGATTCTTGCTTGACTACCAGCAGTATGATGGCGATCATATACGTGGGAGCTGGTAGTCTATAAGCACATCCTTAAAAGGTCCCTAGTCGTAGGAGTTTCGAGACAGGGCATTGATACTCCATTAGTAGACTAGTGTATACAGTCGAGACCCCGACGAGGGGCGGTGGCCGGTCTCACAAGCCACTGGTGTCAGTTGGTTCACCTAAGATGTATACAGGTGCTCATTGGGTTATGAGTACACCGGACAGGACTCGCCGGGAACCTGCTAGTTGGGCTTATACCTGACGTCAGATAGCAGTTCCCTGGTGACATGTGTACAGGTTAGTTCATCGACCTGAGGATCGTCATTTGTCTCGTGTGAGTTCCCACTGTGCTTTGATTACTACCCTACCACGGCTCAAAGGAGTCGTGCAAACAGGTTTTAGTTGGGTACAGTCCCGAGCCACATGGAGGCATTGAGCGGATCTTCAGGGGTTCGTCTCTCCCGGTATTGGGGGTGAGGTCGCGCTTTGTCTAGGAGAGCCATTACGCAAAGCCCTCGGCCGAGGCAGGAGATTTACTGGTAGGTATTCCAGTAGTATCTCAGGACGTTCTGGGCTACACTCCGACACGACTTGTACCGCTTTTGGGGGTCTGACTTTTACCAACCCCCTAGGCCCGACATGCGATGCTCATAGACGAACGGACCGGACTGTACGGATATTGTCACTGACAGGCTCAGTTGGGTGTCGGGGTGAGCTTCCTCATCGACGTCCCTTTTGGTCAATAGCTGGTGGCCCGTCACGTATTGGCTTATACCTCTGACGTGCCAGTGGTTAAATCCACAGCCATAGTATTGACGAGTCTTTAGAGTCCACCACACTTACAGTTACTCAAGCTTTCGGGCGAAACGCTGTAGAGGCCGTATGGAGATATGGCAGGGTCCGATCAGATACGTGCGGTATTGCACGGATCAGGATCGGACAGTTTTGTACTAGTAGCCGTATAGTTATATGGCAGGGTTCGATCTGATACGTGCGGTATTGCACGCATCAGGATCGAACGGATATTACTAGCCGGCTTTGGCTTAAGCCGGTCCTAGTTTAGTACAGTATAGATTTTGTCTCATTGCATTTGTATCCGGTCGAAATACAGATGCGGGTGTGTATGCACAGTATCGGGGTTTTCCTGTAATTTATTACGGGACCAGTTTTCTGGAGTTGCCAGTTTGTATTCCGTTCCGGCCGGTTTTCCTTTGTTCTTTCCCGGCCGGACTTTTCTGATGGAGGGGGTAATTTGCAGTTTTGCAAATTACATTTGGTGGAGGTTTTATTTGTAAGATGATTAATTATGATAGCATCTTTTTATTCCATTCTTTTCTATCATCTTGTCTTGCTTTATGAAGATTAGATATGAGATGAAGTTTGATGTAAGTTTGATGATGATTATGTCTTGATGTGGTCACCACTTGCTTTACCCTACACTCACCTCCCTTCATGCTTCATATTCCCTCCTCCACCATTCTCATTTGGATGATAAGTTTTTCATGAGAGGAAAAAGAAAGAGAGAAGAAGAAGAAGAGAGCTTCATCTTGAGAGTTTCATTCATGATCTCATATTCTTGCTTGAAAAATGCAAGCACCATTTTTCTATTCTTGATTCCTCCATCACCATGGCAACAAACCCCATAGAGACATACCCTCTACACTACACATTCTACAGCATATCTTGAGCATGTCGAGTTGCCGGCTTCATGCTCGAGTTGCCTCGGTATTGAGGCGGGAGCCCGTAAAAGACGCAGGCAATGTGGTGCCCTTTCCGGCGAGGAGGCGACGATATGGAGACAAGACTTTCCGCGGGAGATCGGGACGATGAAGAGAAGACCGGAGGACTCGGATCACTCGGTATACTTCTCACCCTATCTCTTGATTGCTAGCATTAGGTTAATGGTAAACGATCCGGGTTTTCTTTGTCCGCGGTAGCCCCGGTTTCCGAGTAAGGAAAAATTTTGATTCCGCATTTTGGCCTCAAGTACGAGGCCGGGGCGCTGCCGTGGCGCAACATGGTATCAGAGCCACGCCATTAACCTTACCTAGCTTGTTCTAAGGTGTTTTGCTTATCCGATCGACCGAAATTCCAAAAAACCTCATTTTTTACACATCAGTTTTCTGTTGGAAATTTTTGGTCTCAAAAATTTTTTCAGGTTGTAAAAAACGCATGTACTAAACATTCTAAGACTTCTATAAAATTTCGACCAAGTCAGTCGTTGACCAAAGCACGGAACCGCGGCCAATACCCCCATTAGGCCGCGGTTCCGCCGCATGTTGGTATCTTCGCTGTGTCAAAATTCTACAGTGGGCTTATAGGCTGTTTTTAGGGCTTTTGGAATATTAAATTTGGGCCCAGGTTTTCTGTGACTGCTACAGTATTGGTTGGGGGCCCACTTGTTAATTGTTTGATCGATCGGATATTTTTAAACACATTATTTCACAGTATTTACATTATATCTGCGACCGTGAATGTCACTTGATCGGTAAATCCCGTCTAACTGCTATAGCCCGGTTAGACGGATTTGCGAACGTGACTTTCACGTTGATGTTCTATGTTTATGCTGTGATGTTGCGGATCGGTCGTGGGGGATAGCCTGGATGCAATGCTAGTACAGTTTTGTTGTATTATTTACATTTGATATTGCGGGGCGAGCGTCCGACATGTGGACTGCCGTCACTGCCTGATTGTATTATTCTTTTGGGGCACGACCTGGTTGCGGTCGATGTACCCGGTGTATGTATATTTTACTTTCTGTACTAGGTTTGCCCCGCGGAGGGGTGCACGGATAGCCGGATTCTAGAGGGCAACGGGCCCGCATCTCATGGCATTGGGACGGAGGGGGCTTCACTCCAGGATTGGCGGGCTATTCGCCGCACTCGTAGGGGGTACAGGTTGACCCAGGAGGGGTGCCCAAGTTACCGGATTCCGTGAAGTGCTGGGTGGTCCATTCACGGTACTGAAGGGGGCTGCCTCGCTTCAGGTTTTGGCGGGTGACTTGCCGCGCCCGTAGGGGTCTAGGATTTCATTGCACAGGCTATCCACACGACCAGGGGAACGTCGGGTTTCAGCAGCGGCTCTGTAAAACCCGGGGCTTCCAGATATCTGCATTGTTCTGTGATGCTGTACATTTCTGTGATGTTGCATTTTATCACGCCTTGAGCGAATATAATATATTGGTATATATATTAGTAGATGTTGTATATGTTTTACATCCGCGCTAGTCCAGTCCCCGCTCTGCCGTTAGTTAGCTAACCTAACGGGTGATGACGGGACCCAGTGGCGAATGCGGATGGCATATACGTACGTCAGTATATTTTCGTTCTTTGTGGTGTGATTAATTGATGGGACTGCGTTGATTCGGATCAATGCAAGATAAACAAACCTAATCTGATGTTGTTGGAACATTTTTCAAAAAGCTGTTATTGCAAGGACGTTCACTTTTGTTTTGCATCGTGGTATTCATTTGGAATATCCTGCTCCTCAATCGACGAGGCAAGGGCCGAGATCCCTTCACCGGGAGTGACCCCTTGGACAGAAGTTTGCGTCAGGGCAATTACTTCACTATAGCCGATTACTTTTGCTTTGCATCGTGGTATTCAGTTGGAATATCCTGCACCTCATTCTACGGGGAAAGAGCCGAGATCCCTTCACCGGGAATGACCTCTTTAGTAAAGGTTTTCGTCACTATATTTTTATAAAAGGCTATGCAGTTCCTTCAACGATATCAAGTTCATTACGTTAAAAGTTTTTCGCCAAAAACTAGACGTAGCCCTCCGTCATTTCTTACAAGTATTACTTAGTATTCGTGCTGCGTTTGTTGACTGTGTCAAGGCGTAGTGTGCGGTAGCTGAGTAGTGTTTGTTTGCAGCATATTAATGGGATTGGTTAGGACAGTCGTGCGGCCTTGTTGACTGTGTCAAGGGCTCGTACGGGTGGGTTTAATGCAATTCAGGATAATGACGGGTTGAACTTGACTAGGACTCTTTGATTTGTTGACTGTGTCAAGGTCACTTGGGTCCTAGGGTTAAAACAAACATCGGGAGTTTCAAAAGAACTGAAACTTGCCAGACATGCGCATACCTTCTGGAGTGTGGTGACGTGAGTGGATTCCGTCACGTTATCATGCGGTGATAGTTGGATCCCGATTCCCACTGATGAGTTAGTTTACTCCTCGGGTGACCCCGACTAATTCTTCTTTCAGGTTTGGAGGAGAATTTGAGATACAGTGGGAGGTTTCCAGATTAGATAAAGTGATAACCATTCTGATCTAGGTTAGAGTGCACGCTGAGTGTTTCTTTTCTCTCTCTCTTTGGCAGCGACCATTGACCCGACCCTGGACTTTGACTCAGTGACCAAGTTGACCGAACCTTCTTAACACTGGCTTTTGGATTGTCAGAGTTGCAGATCTCATTGCCACTCCTACTTTTACCCTTTTCTCCGGGACACCCCGTATTACTACGAACGTCCACTTCCATTGGACAAAACCATCGTATGGTTATATACGAACTCGAAGGACTTCGAGGATGGTTTCTGGTTCTGGAGAAAATGGATAGGATTATTCAGTTGTCTTTTCTTTTCACCTTCTCTCATTGCGAGTACTCCTTAGTTTAGGAGTAGTACACCTATTACGCAAATTGGATAGTCTTCTTCCAAACCATAGGCTGGTGCCGACCGGTAGGGAATGAAGAAAACCAGTTAGCCTAAAACGGTGTACAGAAGGTATTAAGTTCAGACAAAGCAAGGGATTAGTAAGAGGGCAAAGTAAGTTGCGACTGCTATTCACGACCAAACCAAGTATTTCTTCGCCAATCCTAAATCACCTTTGTATTTCTCCAGGACACTCCGTATCACTACGAAGATCCCATTTTATTGGATAATCCATCGTATGGTTATATACGAACTCGAAAGGAACTTGTTCCAGTTCGGGGATGGATCCTGGTTCAGGAGAAATAGGAATAAAGTACATTCAGGTGTCTTTTATCTTCACCTTCTCTCGCATTGCGAGTGCTCCTAGGATTAGGACAGTACACCCTTTATGCTTTTTGGATAGTCTTCTTCCAAACCATAGGCTGGTGCCGAACGGTAGGGAAGGAAGAAAACCATTTGGCTTAAAGGGGTGTACAGAAGGTAATGACTAAAGACATATAAAGGGATTTGGAGAGGTGGCAAAGAATTATACGGTTATAGTTGTGAATCTGGATAATGGAAGAGGCATTACTAGGAATACCAGGATACCCCGAAGAAACATTTCAATGTTTCAGTTTCACTGTATACTGTTAATGGAAAACTGATTTTCCGATCAGACACTTACTCCAGGGTATGTATTTACCAGGTATGATTCTCACATCTGTATGGTTTTACAAGATGATGAGTGGGAGTAAGTTATTGGGAATTGGGTGATCATCCTCATTATATCGGGATTCGTTGTAATCGGTGATATTTGAGGAAGTCACCTGGGTTGCTTGCCGGACGGCAATTATTTGGTTTTGAATATCCGCGGTTATGCACCAATTTCAAATTGATATATCTGTACGTCTATTTTCATAGAGTGAGATATACCTTTTGATATTATGTCGATGACATTTACCTATATCAGTGGATGGTTAGGTAAGGAGCATTAAACAGCGGTGTAATTCTTCTTAACCATAAGTACAGTTTTCAACCTACGACACACAGTGAAAGAGTTGTTAGACTCAGCGGACTTATACAGAGTATTGTATGTTGTCCAGTGTCCATTAGGACAGAGGGGTTGGTCCTCGTACTATATTCTGTTTACTTTTAACTTCTCTAGTTCTTAGACATGTGTTTCGTGGAAACACAGGGTCTAAGTTTTGAGGAGTTATGGGTATTTGAATAGAGTAGAGAACCAGGTATAGCAAGTATCGGGATTCTTCAAAGTGATCGAAGATGTAGATACTTGTGTATGGTATTCAGTTGATAGTAATGTTTAAGAGAACTAGCTTCTCTTTCAGGTTACTCATAATTGGAAACATTCCTAAGTTGAGTAACGCTGATCGGCCTCCTTCCATTTAGTTGACATGCACTGGAGACAGCTGCATGATTTGAATCTGGTTCAATTAAATCAGTGCCTCTGTTTCTATATTGGATATAGAACAGTTCATATCTTGACATTGTTAAGGTACGGGGAGTTGTCCGGCTTATGCTTAAAACCAGACACTGGACAACTCAAGGCACGTTTCTGTAATGGCTGTTTGTGGGTTGACCCAGGCTATGACGAGGGTTGACTTTCTACCATCTGGATGAACAATAGCAATATTGTTCCAAACTCGCCACAGTTTTTATTAAAAATGGATTTTTTCAGAAAAAGTAGTGGGAGTATGGTAGAACTGGAAGTGATTCCAGAACCACAAACGATTACTGAAGATTTGATAAGGAACCTAAAGATTCAATCTGAATTGACATTCCATTAGCCACTCCGCAGATAAGGTGGGTAACTTCAGGCACCCGAGAGGTACTCCGGTAGCCTCAAGGACGGTGACAGGGAAGTTCTTGTTTACCCACACTTGCCATTGTTGTTGTTCCAGGCTGCGAGACCCGGCAGGAGGATGAGCATAGCGTCGTTCTAAACTAGTTTTAGAAGTGCACGTCTATATGACTCTGCCAGAGGGTTGTCGTAGTCAGTGGGAGCAGTGGAAGCATTGGTGGACATCAGGCTTGTGTTTATTTATAGACTAAAGCAGATTTAGCGGAGATAGATCATCTATTTCTGATGTGACAGTCATAGGTTTGACTTCATCAGAATAGGGGGTGGATCTGTTGAGAAGGTAGTAGGAAGTGATATTCCTATACTACGATCGGTTATACTTTGGTCGTCACACAGTGGTTTCTCCACATGGGACTTGGATATTATATCAGACATACTGGTTACTAGATCTATGGTTTTAGATCTAGATTTGGGTGGTTTCCCAATCTGGGTACCTTGACAGCATTCTATGAGTATTTAGAATGGACGACTCCTGACACGGTAGTGTACCTGCAGTTGATGGAGTCACCCTCTCTAAAGGGGTCTTATAGACTAAAGGGGAGAGGGATACTCATGATTGGCAGATCACTTGCTTAGGCAATTGAGTCAATCATGAGATGTCAAGTACCACACCAGATGTTGTTCTTGCACTAGATGCAATAAGTTGATATTGATCCAATCCTGGAGAAACAGTCGGAAGCAGTCTTAGAACATAAGTGGATGTTCTAGGGATATGATAACGACAGCCTCATTTGGGAGACAGTTATCATTCCAGGCTTCCAAGGTGACATGGACGACAAGGAGGTTGTCAGAGTTATAGTTTTCCTTCTGAGGAGGGGCAGTATTTTGGACAGGTGGTCCAAGGCAATACTGAGGGAGGCTTGGCGCAGGATACTGATTAAGTTCGGTTGACGATACAGTCTAAGAAGTTTGGATTTGAAGTTCATTTATGAGCTAAGTCCCATCAGACATCCAGACATTCTATGACAGGTATTGCTCATTTCGGGAGATGGCTTTCTCCGCGAACTTGAGATATAGAGAGACATAGAAAGAAACATCACAGCGGATCCACTCACTGAGGCTATTCCTCGAACGCAAAAGTTTCACAAACGAGCTTTGTGAGACTGACTAGTAGAGGAGTTGGGTGTTCGGTATCACACGGGCTGTGAGTATGCGGCATCGCAATAATTAGCCTTGAGTGCAAGTGGGAGATTGTTGGAGATAGTGCCCTCAGAGTCAATTATTGGATCACAGGCACGTGATTGCAATGATTGAGGGAGGACCTATCCCAGTAGGACAGTCTTACTCGAGATGATAGTATGCTATCTGGTTTACCTTTATCATCGTGTACTGCTTTAGGTGACCTGACATGTCGCTATTACACGTTGATAGAGCCCCTAGGATTCTTGCTTGACTACCAGCAGTATGATGGCGATCATATACGTGGGAGCTGGTAGTCTATAAGCACATCCTTAAAAGGTCCCTAGTCGTAGGAGTTTCGAGACAGGGCATCGATACTCCATTAGTAGACTAGTGTATACAGTCGAGACCCCGACGAGGGGCGGTGGCCGGTCTCACAAGCCACTGGTGTCAGTTGGTTCACCTAAGATGTATACAGGTGCTCATTGGGTTATGAGTACACCGGACAGGACTCGCCGGGAACCTGCTAGTTGGGCTTATACCTGACGTCAGATAGCAGTTCCCTGGTGACATGTGTACAGGTTAGTTCATCGACCTGAGGATCGTCATTTGTCTCGTGTGAGTTCCCACTGTGCTTTGATTACTACCCTACCACGGCTCAAAGGAGTCGTGCAAACAGGTTTTAGTTGGGTACAGTCCCGAGCCACATGGAGGCATTGAGCGGATCTTCAGGGGTTCGTCTCTCCCGGTATTGGGGGTGAGGTCGCGCTGTGTCTAGGAGAGCCATTACGCAAAGCCCTCGGCCGAGGCAGGAGATTTACTGGTAGGTATTCCAGTAGTATCTCAGGGCGTTCTGGGCTACACTCCGACACGACTTGTACCGCTTTTGGGGGTCTGACTTTTATCAACCCCCTAGGCCCGACATGCGATGCTCATAGACGAACGGACCGGACTGTACGGATATTGTCACTGACAGGCTCAGTTGGGTGTCGGGGTGAGCTTCCTCATCGACGTCCCTATTGGTCAATAGCTGGTGGCCCGTCACGTATTGGCTTATACCTCTGACGTGCCAGTGGTTAAATCCACAGCCATAGTATTGACGAGTCTTTAGAGTCCACCACACTTACAGTTACTCAAGCTTTCGGGCGAAACGCTGTAGAGGCCGTATGGAGATATGGCAGGGTCCGATCAGATACGTGCGGTATTGCACGGATCAGGATCAGACAGTTTTGTACTAGTAGCCGTATAGTTATATGGCAGGGTTCGATCTGATACGTGCGGTATTGCACGCATCAGGATCGAACGGATATTACTAGCCGGCTTTGGCTTAAGTCGGTCCTAGTTTAGTACAGTATAGATTTTGTCTCATTGCATTTGTATCCGGTCGGAATACAGATGCGGGTGTGTATGCACAGTATCGGGGTTTTCCTGTAATTTATTACGGGACCAGTTTTCTGGAGTTGCCAGTTTGTATTCCGTTCCGGCCGGTTTTCCTTTGTTCTTTCCTGGCCGGACTTTTCTGATGGAGGGGGTAATTTGCAGTTTTGCAAATTACATTTGGTGGAGGTTTTATTTGTAAGATGATTAATTATGATAGCATCTTTTTATTCCATTCTTTTCTATCATCTTGTCTTGCTTTATGAAGATTAGATATGAGATGAAGTTTGATGTAAGTTTGATGATGATTATGTCTTGATGTGGTCACCACTTGCTTTACCCTACACTCACCTCCCTTCATGCTTCATATTCCCTCCTCCACCATTCTCATTTGGATGATAAGTTTTTCATGAGAGGAAAAAGAAAGAGAGAAGAAGAAGAAGAGAGCTTCATCTTGAGAGTTTCATTCATGATCTCATATTCTTGCTAGAAAAATGCAAGCACCATTTTTCTATTCTTGATTCCTCCATCACCATGGCAACAAACCCCATAGAGACATACCCTCTACACTACACATTCTACAGCATATCTTGAGCATGTCGAGTTGCCGGCTTCATGCTCGAGTTGCCTCGGTATTGAGGCGGGAGCCCGTAAAAGACGCAGGCAATGTGGTGCCCTTTCCGGCGAGGAGGCGACGATATGGAGACAAGACTTTCCGCGGGAGATCGGGACGATGAAGAGAAGACCGGAGGACTCGGATCACTCGGTATACTTCTCACCCTATCTCTTGATTGCTAGCATTAGGTTAATGGTAAACGATCCGGGTTTTCTTTGTCCGCGGTAGCCCCGGTTTCCGAGTAAGGAAAAATTTTGATTCCGCATTTTGGCCTCAAGTACGAGGCCGGGGCGCTGCCGTGGCGCAACACTAGCGTCGACTTCATCGGAGAATAAGCGAGCTAGGTCGTCGATGTCCATGCCGAAGATGATCTACGTCGAGGCATCGCTAAATCAAGCTCCGACTTCACCAAGTCAAGAAACTTGTGAAGAAAACACACTCTACTACTTGGCAAGAGGTAGAGGATGAAGAAATAGGAAGTTGGTAGACTTTAGAATTGGATTTCTCACTTGTTTTCATCAATCACCATTGATGAAGAATGGTTTTCTTCTTGAGTTCAAGGAAGAAGAAGAAGAAAATGATATATGATAAGTAAATAAAAAAGAATAGAAAAACCATCCTTATCATAATTCTAACTATGGTTATGTGTAGAGAATTAACCAAGGATTAAAGAAATGGTTAGGGTTAAGGATGAGATAAGAATGGTGGACAAAGTCAAAGCTTCATGAAGCTTCAACTAAACAACAAATAAAGCCACCATTCTTTTCTCTTCTCATTTATTTTCCAAAATGAAATGGATAAATAAATAAGTGAATAAAACAAAACCCTAACCATAATCATGTAACCATGGTTTGATCTTTACACAAAAACCCTAGCATAACATGTATCATCAAACATGATACAATCAAGTGCACAAAAGTATATCACATATACAATGTGTACAATCCGAGTGAGAAAATCCATTTAAAGTGAACCAATACTAGTTAATGCAAAGTAATATATCAAATATATAATTATGCATTAAATCATTAAATCAACACTTGATTTAACGATCCGGTCATATCGCATATAACCGACTAGTATTCTATGTATCGGCTTATCGAACCAACCCTTAATTCGATAACTAGGTTATATCGCATACAACCTTTCGATACATTCATCGCGAGAATGGAATACGGTATCACATACACGCATTATTCTCGGTCCCGCACATATCTCATATGCGCTCCTATTTCATTTCGCTTGAGCCAGGAAACCTCTGTGTAGGACTCTAAAGACTCGTCAATACGCCGGCAGCAGGTGATGATCATATCAAGCACCCACAAGCCGCAAGCGGTCTGCTAAACGTAACGGCCACTCGGGTATTGAGCGATCTGAAGATCGATGAGTAAGCCCGCTCACACTCCAGTGAATCCGACCAGTAACACTACCGTACAGTCCGGTCTGATCGTCTGATATGTTGCATATCTCGCCTAGGGGTGGTAAACGTCAGACCCCAATAGCTCGATAAGTCGTGTCGATATGAGGTCTATAACTGTTCGAGAAACTACTGGTAACACTTACCAGTAAATCTCAGCAACCCTGGTCAGGGATTTCCTGTTATAGCCAATCGAACACAGCGCAACATCAACCCCCTATACCGGGAGAGACGAATCCCCTCCTATCGCTCATTGCCTCCATGTGACTCGGGACTGTACCCAAAAACCACCGTTTTGCACGCCCTCTTGGACGTGGTAAGATGGAAATCAAAGCACAGTGGGAACCACACAAGACTCTATGACGATCTCGGGTCAGCAGACTACTCTGTACCAGTGTCACCAGAGAACTGCCATCTGACGTGAGGTATAATACCATCAGGGAGTTCTCGGCGAGTCCGTCCAGTGTACCCAGTCTCTACTGAGCACCCGTATATCATCTCTGATGTCAAACACCGATGGATATGTGATCATCCATCGCCCATCTGTATGGGTCGAGAAGGTATACGCTAGTCTACTCTGGTATATCGATGCCCCATCTCGATACACCCTCGACTAGGGACTTTGAAGGATGTACTTATGGACTACCATGTCCCCACTAGTATGATCCGCATCATAGTCCAGGTAGTCAAGCACACATCCTAAGGGCTTTACCAACATGTAACAGAGAGACAATCAGTATACACGTTAAGGTAAAGTTCAACCAGATAGCATACTGTCATGTCGAGCAAGAAAGTCCTCCCTATATATGTCCCAGCATCCATTACAATATACATCCTATGTACAGTAATGGCCTCTAGGGCATACATATAACTAACATAACGGCCACCCGGGTATTGAGCGATCAGAAGATCGACGAGCAAGCCCGCTCATACTCCTGTGAATCTAACCAGTAACACTTACCGTACAGTCCGGTCTGTTCGTCTGATATGTCGCATATCTCCCCTAGGGGTGGTAAACGTCAGACCCCAATAGCTCGATAAGTCGTGTCGATATGAGGTCTATAACAGTTTGAGAAACTACTGGTAACACTTACCAGTAAATCTCAGCAACCCTGGCCAGGGATTTCCGGTTATAGCCAATCAAACACAGCGCAACATCAACTCCCTATACCGGGAGAGACGAATCCCCTCCTATCGCTGATTGCCTCCATGTGATTCGGGACTGTACCCAAAAACCACCGTTTTGCACACCCTCTTGGACGTGGTAAGGTGGAAATCAAAGCACAGTGGGAATCATACAAGACTCTATGACGATCTCGGGTCAACAGACTACTCTGTACCAGTGTCACCAGAGAACTGCCATCTAACGTAAGGTATAATACCATCTGGGAGTTCTCGGCGAGTCCGTCCAGTGTACCCAGTCTCCACTGAGCACCCGTATATCATCTCTGATGTCAAACACCAATGGATATGGGATCATCCATCGCCCATCTGTATGGGTCGAGAAGGTATACGCTAGTCTACACTGGTATATCGATGCCCCGTCTCGATACACCCACGACTAGGGACTTTGAAGGAAATACTTATGGACTACCATGTCCCTACTAGTATGATCCGCATCATAGTCCAGGTAGTCAAGTACACATCCTAAGGGCTTTACCAAAATGTAGCAGAGAGACAATTAGTATACACGTTAAGGTAAAGAGCAACCAGATAGCATACTATCATGTC
The DNA here is from genome assembly GCA_030015575.1 of Agapanthus africanus. Lineage (NCBI taxonomy): Eukaryota > Viridiplantae > Streptophyta > Magnoliopsida > Asparagales > Amaryllidaceae > Agapanthus > Agapanthus africanus. The sequence continues at coordinate 255,849,341 of CM057349.1, forward strand.
GAGCAAGAAAGTCCTCCCTATATATGTCCAAGCATCCACTACAATATACATCCTATGTATAGTAATGGCCTCTAGGGCATACATATAACTAACAATCTCCCACTTGCACTAGGGCCATCTAATAGCAGTGGTTGTAGTATCTCATACTCAACCATCCCATAAAAGTCTCTCTCTGGGAAAAGGCCTTTGTGAGTGGATCCGCCGTGTTGTCCTCTGAGTCAACTCTCCTTACCTCGATCACCCTGGAGATCAACCATCTCCATGATCAGGTGACACTGCCTTAGAATATGTCTGGATCACTGATGGGATGGACGTTCCTTGGCATAAGCCACAACTCCATTGTCTCACAATGGTAGGAACGATGTTCATCTCATGAACTAATATACACCCAGACTTCCTCTTTGGTAGCATCTTAAGTAGCGATGTATCCAGCCTTTATCGTCTCGTATGTCACGGTATCTAGCTTGGAACTCTTCCAACATACCGTCCTTTCATAGAGGGTAAAGACAATGCCTGTGACTGACGTTCAGTCGTCCTTATCATCCTGGAACCTTTCTCGTGATTCTCCCCAGGATCAACTGATACCATCTCACTACAACTAGTGAGTCTCCTAACATCCAATTAGATCTATCTCATAGATCCAGAATCCAGGATTTAGGAGGTATCACTTTAATCCTAAGTGGAGAATCCTTGTGATAAGCGGAGATTGACCGAGCGTAGCATAGGAAACTCCTTCCCCATCAAGAGTATGTCATCCACGTACTCTACGAGGATCACCACCATACTCCCTACTACCTTTTTGTATATACAAGGTTCATCTACCATTTTGATGATGTCAAACTCTTTGACTAATCCATCAAAACAGATGATCCAACTCCGCGATGCCTGCTTTATCACATAAAACATCTTGTACACGTTTCCGCTGCTCCCACTGTTTACGAAGCCCTGACTGTGTACTTATAGACTCTCTCTTCTAAAACATCATTTAGAAAAGCAGTCATGATACCCAACCGCCAGATATCGTAGTCATGGTATGTAGCCGTGGCAAGTAGGATCCGGATGGACTTAAGCATAGCCACCAGGAAAGGTTTCATCATTATCCCCGCCTGGTCGATGACAAAAACCTTTAACAAGTCTAGCTTTGAAAGTCTCAAATTTTCCATGTACACCAAGTAATCTTCTCAAGATATACTTGCTCCTGATGGGGATTTAACCCTTCAGATATCGCAACCAAAGTCCATACTTTGTTGGTGTATAAGGATTCCATCTCAGATCGCTAAGCATCCAGCCATTCTTACAGTGTCCTACTCCTTTTGGCCAGCTCGAATCTAGTTGGGTCATCATCTCATGATGCAATCCTCGCTCCCACTGTCATAGAGTAACCGAAGTATCTCTCAGGCGGGTGAGGAACCCTACTAGATCGGCGGAGAGGCTGAGGTTCGTTGGTAACTATTGAATCCTTTGGTTCTTTCAAATCATCAGCTGCAGTTTGTATAGCTGGAACATTTCCAGTTCTACATATCAGACCTTGCCTCGAGCTTGTCCGGATTTTGCTTTTAGACATAGGCCGGACAACCCCAAATCTTAACTAACTTAAGATATGGTCTCTCCCCTTTCCATATCACATATGAAGTGGTAGGCAACTGATTTGATTGGAACCCTATTCAATAGGCATGCAACTTCATAAGTGCATAACTCCCAAAAGGAAATAGGTAACTCAGTAGTACTCATCATAGAGCACACCTTATCATATAGGGTGTGATTGCTCCACCCCGATATACCATCGTGCTATGGTGTATACGGAGGAGTAATGCTGAGAGAGAATCTCATTCTCCTTTTGAATAGTCCAGGATTTCCGTGCTCTAGTATTCTCCTCCCTGATCTCATCATAGGACATAATACTTATACCCGTATTTTGGTTCTCTACTTCTAACTTATATTCTGTGAATATCTCAAAAGGTTCGGACTTGTGTTTCAACAGGAACATATGTCTGAATCTTGAGAGATCATCAGAGAATGTAATGAAGTACAAAGAACCGGTCTTGGCATGTGTAGACAGGGGACCTTTATACATCAACATGTATCATCCCAAGAGTTCACTAACTCTTTCTCTGTTTCTAATAAACAGAGCTGGTGTCATGTATCTTTGTGACATGACCGACAAGTTTCACAAGATGTAAATTCAAACTAATTCAAATATGCATCTAAATGTAACTTCAGCCAGTCGGGTCGCATTGATATGACCTAGTCTACAATGCCTCAAGAAGGACTCGTTCATTTCTGAACTCTTCCTCTTATGTGTGTTCTGTATACTAAGAACTGTAGTTTGATTTAGAACATCAATGCTTTTAGATAACGTACCTGAACCGATCAACTTTTGATATAGGAAATATTCAAAACATAATCCAACAATACAAAATTATATCCTTTCTTTACTAATAAAGAGACTGATATGATTTTGTATATGAGGTTCGGTATCTAATAACATTCGTTCAGAATCAATGTATTGGTAATACAGGGTGACAGTGACCAACAGACTTGGCTGCAACACTTGCCCCGTTTTCTGCCTCATGAAACTTATCACCCGTTCTCAGTTCTCTACCTTTCTGTAGCCCTATGTTACATATTACATATCTGGGATCCTGATCCGGTATCAAATACCCAGGACGTAGAGAATAGAGAAACAGTTCTGTATAAAGAACACACCCGAAGATGATGCATCGGCATGCACTCTCTTCATTTGGGTGGCACGGGAATTCTGGTAATCCCCTTATTTCCTGCTCTGTCTTATAACAATTATAAGTTGGAGCGGGACCAACGTTCCCCAGCTAAGTATAACAAGCGGGTTCGGTCAATACAGCCGTATTATTATTTTGATTAAGGCGTGACATGGTCGCTACCAGGAGAGAGAGAGAAGAAAACACTCTGCGTGCGCTCTTGCAAGATCAGATTGGTTATTATTTTATCTAATCAGGATGGCTCCCACTGTTTTTATCAAATCTTCCTTCAAACCCTAAAAGGAAAGACTAGCCGGGATTAATTACACGCTACAAGTTCGCCAATCATTCAGTCAGGCCAGTGTCGGTACTTTGAGGGAAGTCCCCCATGCTTTCGCACGAACCTAATTAATGTAAACCTCGTTTTCCCAGAGGCGTAACCTCGTTAACACCTTTCTAGACACCTACTTGATCGGCTAATTGTAATGTGTAAAACTCTCCCAGGAGTAACTCTTACTCGCAGCGGGTATCGGGATCCAACTATCTCATAGAATGTATGCAATCTCATTGCAAATTTCAACACTTGAAATTCCCGATAATTTTGCCCCTAGCGTCCTATGACCTTGACGCAGGCCAACAAACCATAGTGCGCTAGTCAAGTTCAACCCGTCATTTCCTGATTGAATTAAACCCACCCGCACGACCCTTGACACAGGCCAACAAAGTCGCACGACTACCCTAATCCAATCTGCATCATATGCATGAGCAGATAAATAATAGTTAGCTACCGCACACTACGCCTTGACGCAGGCCAACAAACGTAGCACGAATACTAACTACCACTTATCTGAAATGACGGAGGGCTACGACAGGTTTTGTTCTGAAAACCTATTGCGTAATGAACTTGATATCGTTGTAGAATCAAATGATTTTAAAATGGAGTGCTTTTGAGGCTTTTCTAGTTTTGCTAAAGGAGTCACTCCCGGTGAAGGGATCGTCGGTCCTTTCCTCGTCGAATGAGGTGCGGGATATATCATATATATCACTGTGCAAAGCAGAAACTATAGAAGCAATCAAAAGACAAACCAAGGGTTGTAGCATCTGCCAGTTATTGCTAAAGGAGTCACTCCCGGTGAAGGGATCTCGGACCTTTCCTTATCGAATAAGGTGCAGGATGTTCTACAAGGAATACCGCGATGCAAAGCAAGAACTGTAGCTACCTGTTTTATTTAGAAATTCGATTCCACAACATCATAGGTTTCTTTTTCTTTCATTAATCATATTAATGAAGTCCCATCATTAAAATTTACCTAAACATCACAGATAAATACGACGTACACTTATGCCATCCACATTCGCCTCGATGTCCCCTCGTGCACCGTTAGGTTAGGTAACTAACGGCAGAGCGAGGCAGGGCTAGCGCGGGTGTAAAACATAAGTAATATCTATATAATATATCATATATACTATATACAGTATCTATCACAGAACATCACATGATCACATCACAGATATCGCAGCAGAAGAAACATATGAAACATTAGATATACTAGGACGTCCGTGTTTTCAATACGAGCCAGTATAAAACACAGATTCCACGGTCGTGATGAATAGCCAAAACCCACACCCCTAGACCCCTACGAGAGCAGCAAGCAACCCTACCAATTCTAGAGTTAGGAGACCCGGACTCGACTCCTCGAGTTGGTCTCCCACTGGACTCTAGAACCCGGTTACTTGTGCCCTCCTCCTTGGGTCTATCCTAGTGCGGAAAAGTAAATAATATACAAAAGGTGACAACATCCGCAACCTGGAAGTGCCCCAATAAAAGAATATTACATACAAGTTTTTACATGAATGAAAATGAAAAACACTCATCTCACATAAAAAAAACCCCGGCTATTCAAACACGACGATCCAATATAACATATCCAGCAACACATAACATCACATGTCATCAACGTAAGTAAATATGCCCATCCCAATTGTCGTTGATATATAGCAACGAAACCGGCGATATCACATATTACACTTACGGTCACAGAAAAGAAAGTATAAAACTACAACAGTTGGAATCCGCAACCACTTTAGACATCACATGCCTAAACAAATGAATTTCTTAGACATCGCATGCCTAAGAATTATAAACCCCGCATTTTAGTCTCATTATCGAAAACACTTTTCAATATCAAGTCGGGCAATTCAACAAGATTCCCGACATCCTGATCGAATGCTCGTCGCAAACTTCAGTAGGCGGCCGCACCCCCGACGCCGTCGACGAAGTGCACCAAGGCGGAACACCGCTACCGCGAGCACCCGAACGGATGCTTTCGGCGACGGGGTTCTCCTACAGTCACTTGGTCAGGGATAAGGGATGTAGCAGTCTAATAAGTTTATCCGGCGAGTATCCGCGTACGCTACGTGACTGCGACGGACTTTTGATCACATCAAAATTCCGTGGCAACCGATCAAGTGAGACTAAACTGCTATGTTTATAACATTCATTCAGTTATCTTATAACTACTTGTGAATCCCAATTATTGTATCCCATTCCAGATAAATAGAAAATGTTAAACTTTTCGATCGAACATTCAAACACCCAAGTTTTCCCGATACAGCTCAACACATGAAACAAGTTTAAAAACATCCAGTTCATGCCTCAGTACCAACGGTCCAGCCGTAGAAGGGTCAAGCCAACGCCTCACATGTGGCACGCCGTACTGCCCCAAACCCTAAGGTTCAAAGGGCAGTTCAAGATGGTCACATAATCGAGTTAAGGTTTGTTGTCTTCTAGAGGGACCATCGCGTTACTTGCACTACTTAGAACGTCATTAAACTACGGAAAAATCCAACACTTGGAAATTTCCCGGCAGGGGAAAAAGTGGGTATTTATATCCGGTCGAACTTTTTAACATATTCTAAAGTTACCCGGAAAAACACATAGACAAAATCAAAAATTCCGATCGAATCATCGAAGCCCCAAAGCATCCCAGAAAACTCAACTCTTGAGTGCAAATTAAAAATTCCCAGAAAACTCAGCACCACAAAATAGAAATTACTGTGCAAAATTCAATGCATGAGGAGACCGTACGGCCGCGGAACCGCCGCACATGCCACGCTATTGCCGCAGTTCCGCGGCAGTTTAGTCGAATTGTTAGTTATATGTATGCCCTAGAGGCCATTGCTATACAAAGGATGTATATTGTAGTGGATGCTGGGATATATATAGGGAGGACTTTCTTGCTCGACATGATAGTATGCTATCTGGTTACTCTTTACCTTAACGTGTATACCGATTTTCTCTCTAATTACATGTTGGTAAAGCCCTTAGGATGTGTACTTGATTACCTGGACTATGATGCGGATCATACTAGAGGGGACATGGTAGTCCATAAGTACATCCTTCAAGGTCCCTAGTCGTGGGTGTATCGAGACGGGGCATCGATATACCAGAGTAGACTAGCGTATACCTTCTCGACCCATACAGATGGGCGATGGATGATCCCATATCCATTGGTGTTTGACATCGGAGATGATATACGGGTGCTCAGTGGAGACTGGGTACACTGGACGGACTCGCCGAGAACTCCCAGATGGTATTATACCTTACGTCAGATGGCAGTTCTCTGGTGAAACTGGTACAGAGTAGTCTGTTGACCCGAGATCGTCATAGAGTCTTGTGTGGTTCCCACTATGCTTCGATTTCTACCTTACCGCGTCCAAGAGGGCGTGCAAAACGGTGGTTTTTGGGTACAGTCCCGAATCACATGGAGGCAATGAGCGATAGGAGGGGATTCTCTCCCGGTATAGGGAGTTGATGTTGCGCTGTGTTCGATTGGCTATAACCAGAAATCCCTTGCCAGGGTTGCTGAGATTTACTGGTAAGTGTTACCAATAGTTTCTCGAACTGTTATAGACCTCTTATCGACACGACTTATCGAGCTATTGGGGTCTGACGTTTACCACCCCTAGACGAGATATGCGACATATCAGACGAATAGACTGGACTGTACGGTGAGTGTTACTGGTTGGATCACAGGAGTATGAGCGGGCTTGCTCGTCGATCTTCTGATCGCTCAATACTCGGGTGGCCGTTACGTTTAGCAGACCGCTTGCGGCTTGTGGGTGCTTGATATGATCATCACCTGCTGCCGGCGTATTGACGAGTCCTTAGAGTCCTACACAGAGATTTCCTGGCTCAAGCGAAACGAAATAGGAGCGCATATGAGATATGTGCGGGACCGAGAATAATGCGTGTATGTGATACCGTATTCTATTCTCGCGATGAATGTATCGAATGGTTGTATGTGATATAACCTCGTTATCGAATCAAGGATTGATTCGATAAGCCGATACATTGGATATTAGTCGGTTATATGCGATATGACCGGATCGTTAAATCAAGTGTTGATTTAATGATTTAATGTATAATTATATATTTGATATATTACATTGCATTAACTAGTATTGGTTCACTTAAGATGGATTTTCTCACTTGATGTGCACATTGTATATGTGATATATTTTTGTGCACTTGATTGTATCATGTTTGATGATACATGCATGCTTGTGTGTATGTTTCCTTTAAACCATATTTAAGTGAATGGTTAGGGTTTTGTTATTTATTCTTATTTATTTATTTATTTACTTTAGGGCAAGAAACAAAATTGGTTGCTTCTTTTGTTCTTTTGTTGAAGCTTCAAGAAGCTTTAACCATTTTTGTTCCTTTCCTAAACCTAACCATTCACCTAACTATAGTTTACTCTCTACACTTAATCATGGTTGCCAATATGATAAGTATCATATTATTTTCTATTTTGAGGAATACTTATCATATTCTTTCTTCTTCTTCTTCTTCTTCAACAAAGAAGAAACCTTGCCTCCATCAATGGCAACATGAGAAAAAGAGTGAGAAATCCAATTCTAAAGTAAACCCACTTCCTATTTCTTCATCCTCTACCACTTGCCAAGTAGTATAGGGTGTTTTCTTCACAAGTTTCTTGACTTGGTGAAGTTGGAGCTTGATCTTGTGTTGCCTCGACGTAGATCATCTTCGGCATCGAAGTCGACGACCTAGCCCGCCCATTTCTCCGATGAAGCCGACGCTAGAGCCCGGGATTCGATGATTGCAGCGAGGGGACTTCATCACGGAGCTATGGAGGTGGAGGACCGGATCTACAAAGGTTGTATTTCCGTTCAACTCTTAGTTAAGTTGTTAACTAGTTGCTTGTTTCGCCTAAATTCTAGTTAACGATCCGTATTAGGGTTTGTAGGCACAAGAAAAATTTGAATTTGGCATAGTTGATGCCTTGTGAGACCTCATTAGTGTGCCTAGGAACCCTACAGTAGTATCAGAGCCTAGCTAGAGCCTTAGGCGATGCGTAGACGGAGTTAGAAGTCCGATCGAACCGAAACCCTAACTCCAAAATGCTCTCTGGACATTTTTTAAAAACTGGGTTTTTTCCAGATTAAAAATTCTTTAAAAATTCAGCAGGAAATTCTATGAATTACGGTGCAAATTTGACCAAAAGATACGGCCAACGTGCGGCGGAACCGCGGCAGAAGCTTGGCTTCTGCGGCGGTTCCGCGGCAATATGATGAGATCAGCCTTCTATTTTTGCACAGTAATTTGTTTCTTCAGGTGCTGAGTTTTTTGGGAATTTTTAATTTCCACTCAAGAGTTGAGTTTTCTGGGTTGTATTGGGAGTTCGTAGATTCGATCGGATTATCAAACTTTGTCTATGTGTTTTCCGGAAATTTTAGAATATGTTAAAAAGTTCGACCGGATATAAATACCCACTTTTTCCCTTGTCGGGAAATTTCCAAGTGTTGGATCTTTCCGTGGTTTAATAACGTTCTAAGTAGTGCAAGTAACGCGATGGTCCCTCTAGAAGACAACAAACCTTAACTCGATTATGTGAACGTCTTGAACTGCCCTTTGAACCTTAGGGTTTGGGGTAGTACGGCGTGCCACATATAAGGCGTTGGCTTGACCCTTCTACGGCAGGACCGTTGGTACTGAGGCATGAAGTGAATGTTTTTAAACTTGTTTCATGTGTTGATCTGTTTCGGGAAAACTTGGGTGTTTGAATGTTCGATCGGAAAGTTTAACATTTTCTATTTATCTGGAATGGGATACAATAATTGGAATTCACATGTAGTTATGAGATAACTGATTGAATGTTATAAACTGAGCACTTTAGTCTCACTTGATCGGTTGCCACGGAATTTTGATGCGATCAAAAGTCCGTCGCAATCACGTAGCGTACGCGGATACTCGCCGGGTAAACTTAATAGACAGCTACACCCCTTAGCCCCGACCAAGTAACTGTAGGAGAACCCCGTCGCCGAAAGCATCCGTCCGGGTGCTCGCGGTAGCGGTGTTCCACCTTGGTGCACTTCGTCGATGTTATCGGGGGTGCGGCCGTCTACTAAAGTTTGCGACGAGTATTCGATCAGGATGTCGGGAATCTTGTTGAATTGCCCGACTTGATATTGAAAAGTGTTTTTGATTTTGAGACTAAAATGCGTGGTTTATAATTGTTAGGCATGCGATGTCAAAGTAATTCATTTGATTAGGCATGTGATGTCTAAGGAGGTTGCGGATTCCAACTGTTGTAGTTTTACACTTTCTTTTCTGTGACCGTAAGTGTAATATGTGATATCGCCGGTTTCGTTGCTATATGCCAACGACAATTGGGATGCGCATATTTACTTACGTTGATGACATGTGATGTTATGTGTTGCTGGATATGTTATATTGGATCGTCCTGTTTGAATAGCCGGGGGGTTTTATGTGAGATGAGTGTTTTTCATTTTCATTTATGTAAAAACTTGTATGTAATATTCTTTTATTGGGGCACTTTCAGGTTGCGGATGATGTCACCTTTTGTATATTATTTACTTTTCCGCACTAGGATAGACCCAAGGAGGGGAGCACAAGTATCCGGGTTCTGGAGTCCAGTAGGAGACCAACTCGAGGAGTCGAGTCCGGGTCTCCTAACTCTTGAATTGGTAGGGTTGCTTGCCGCTCTCGTAGGGGTCTAGGGGTGTGGGTTTGGATATTCATCGCGACCGTGGAATCCGTGTTTTATACTGGCTCGTATTGAAAACACGGACGTCCTAGTATATCCAATATTTCATATGTTTCTTCTGCTGCGATATCTGTGATTTGATCATGTGATGTTCTGTGATAGATACAGTATATAGTATATATGATTTATTATATAGACGTTACTTACGTTTTACACCCGCGCTAGCCCTTCCCCGCTCTGCCGTTAGTCACCTAACCTAACGGTGCACGAGGGGACATCGAGGCGAATGCGGATGGCATAAGTGTACGTCGTATTTATCTGTGATGTTTAGGTGCTTAAATGATGGGACTTCAGTAATATGATTAATGAAATAAAAGAAACCTAAAGATGTTGTAGAATCGAATTTCAAAAATAAAACAGGTAGCTACAGTTCTTGCTTTGCACAGCGTTATATATGATATATCCTGCACCTTATTCGATGAGGAAAGGACCGAGATCCCTTCACCGGGAGTGACTCCTTTAGCAATAACTGGCAGATGCTACACATTCGGTTTGTCTTTTGATAGATTCTATAGTTTCTGCTTTGCACATTGATATATATGATATATCCCGCACCTCATTCGACGAGGAAAGGACCGACGATCCCTTCACCGGGAGTGACTCCTTTAGCAAAATTAGAAAAGCCTCAAAAACACTCCATTTTAAAATCATTTGATTCTACAACGATATCAAGTTCATTACGCAATAGGTTTTCAGAAAAACCTGTCGTAGCCCTCCGTCATTTCAGATAAGTTGTATATAGTATTCGTGCTACATTTGTTGGCTTTCGTCAAGGTGTAGTGTGCGGTAGCTATTTGCTGCTTATCTGCTGCATACGATACGATTGGATTAGGGTAGTCGTACGGCTTTGTTGGCTTTCGTCAAGGGTCGTGCGGGTGGGCTTAATTCAATCAAGAAATGTATGGGTTGAACTTGACTAGCGGGCTATGGTTTTTTGGCTTTCGTCAAGGTCATAGCACGTTAGGGGCAAAATTATCGGGAATTTCAAGTGTTGAAATTTGCAATGAGATTGCATACCTTCTATGAGATAGTTGGATCCCGATACCCATTGCGAGTAATTGTTACTCCTGGGAGAGTTTACACATTACAATTAGCCGATCAAGTAGGTGTCTAGAAAGGTGTTAACGAGGTTACGCCTCTGGGAAAACGAGGTTTATATTAATTAGGTTCGTGCGAAAGCACGGGGGACCTCCCTCAAAGTACCAACACTGGCCTGGCTGAAAGATTGGCGAACTTGTAGCGTGTAATTAATCCCGGCTAGTCTTTCCTTTTAGGGTTTGAAGGAAGATTTGATAAAAACAGTGGGAGCCATCCTGATTAGATAAAACAATAACCAATCTATTCTTGCAAGAGAGCACGCTGAGTGTTTTCTTCTCTCTCTCTCTCCAGGTAACGACCATATCACGCCTTAATCAAGATAATAATACGGAATATTGACCGAACCCGCTTGTTATACTGAGCTGGGGAACGTTGGTCCCGCTCCAACTTATAATTGTTATAAGACAGAGCAGGAAATTGGGGATTACCAGAATTCCCGTGCCGCCCAAACGAAGAGAGTGCATGCTGATGCATCATCTTCGGGTGTGTTCATTACAAAGAACTGTTTCTCTGTATCCTCTACATCCTGGGTAATTGATACCGGATCGGGATCCCAGATATATAATCAGTTACATAGGGCTACAGAAAGGTAGAGAACTGAGAACGGGTGATAAGTTTCATGATACAGAAAACGGGGCAAGTGTTGCAGCCAAGTCTGTTGGTCACTGTCACCCTGTATTACCAATACATTGATTCTCAACAAATGCTATTAGATACCGAACCTGATATACAAAATCATATCAGTCTCTTTATTAGTAAAGAAATGATAAAATTTTGTATTGTTGGATAATGTTTTGAACATTTCCTATATCAAAAGTTGATCGGATCAGGCACGTTATCTAAAAGCATTGATGTTCTAAATCAAACTACAGTTCCTAGTATACAGAACACACACAAGAGAAAGAGTTCAGAAATGAACGAATCCTTCTTGAGGCATTGTAGACTAGGTCATATCAATGCGATCCGACTGGCTGAAGTTACATTTTAGATGCATATTTAAATCAGTTTGAATTTACATCTTGTGAAACTTGCCAGTCATGTCATAAAGATAAGATGACCATAGCTCTGTTTATTGGAAACAGAGAAAGTGTTATTGAACTCTTGGGACTGATACATGATGATGTATGTAAGGTCTCCTGTCTACACATGCCAGGACTGGTTCTTTATACTTCATTACGTTCTCTGATAATCTCTCAAGATTCAGACATATGTTCTTGTTGAAACACAAGTCCGAACCATTTGAGATATTCACAGAATATAAGTTAGAAGTAGAGAACCAAAGAGGGTATAAGTATTATGTCCTTTGATGCGATCAGGGAGGAGAATACTTGAGCACGGAAATCCTGGACTATTCTAAAGGAGAATGAGATTCTCTCTCAGGATTACTCCTCCGTATACACCATAGCACGATGGTATATCGGGGCGGAGCAATCACACCCTATATGACAAGGTGTGCTCTATGATGAGTACTACTGAGTTACCTATTTCCTTTTTGGAGTTATGCACTTGAGAAGCTGCATACCTATTGAATAGGGTTCAAATCAAATCAGTTGCCTACCACTTCATATGTAATATGGAAAGGGAAGAGCCTATATCTTAAGTTAGTTAAGATCTGGGGTTGACCGGCCTATGTATAAAAGCAAAATCCGGACAAGCTCGAGGCAAGGTCAGTTATGTAGAACTGGAAATGTTCCAGCTATACAAACTACAGCAGATGATTTGGTAGAACCAAAGGATTCAGTAGAGACCAACGAACCTCAGCCTCTCCGCCGATCTAGTAGGGTTCCTCACCCACCTGAGAGATACTTCGGTTTATCGATGACAGTTGGAGCGAGGATTGCATCATGAGATAATGACCCAACTAGTTTCGAGCTGGCCATCAGGAGTGTGACTCTGTAAGAAAGACTGGATGCTTAGCGATCTGAGATGGAATCCTTATACACCAACAAAGTATGGACTTTGGTTGCTATATCTGAAGGGTTTAATCCCCATCAGGAGCAAGTATATCTTGAGAAGATTACTTGTTGTAGATGGAAAGGTTGAGACTTTCAAAGCTAGACTTGTCAAAGGTTTTCGTCATCGACCAGGCGTGGAAAATGATGAAACCTTTTTCCAGTGGCTATGCTTATGTCCATCCAGATCCTACTTGCCACGGCTACATACCATGACTACGATATCTGGCGGTTGGGTGTCATGACTGCTTTTCTAAATGATGTTTTAGAAGAGAGAGTCTATAAGTACACAGTCAGAGGGCTTCGTAAATAGTGTGAGCAGCGGAAACGTGTACAAGATGCTTTATAGGATAAAGCAGGCATCGCGGAGTTGGAACGTCTATTTTGATGTGGTAGTCAAATAGTTTGACTTCATCAAAAGGGTAGATGAACCTTGTATATACAAAAGGGTAGTAGGGAGTATGGTGGTAATCCTCGTAGAGTACGTGGATGACATACTCTTGATAGGGAAGGAGTTTCCTATGCTACGCTTGATCAATCTCCGCTTATCACAATGATTCTCCATATAGGATCAAAGTGATACCTCCTAAATCCTGGATTTTGGATCCATGAGATAGATCTAATTGGATGTTAGGAGACTCACTAGTTGTAGTGAGATGGTATCAATTGATCCTGGGGAGAATCACTGGAAAGGTTCCAGGGTGATAAGGACGACTGAATGTCAGTCACAGGCATTGTCTTTACCCTCAGCGGAGAGACGGTATGTTGGAAGAGTTCCAAGCTAAATACCGTGGCTTACTAGACGATAAAGGCTGGATACATCGCTACTTACGATGCTACCAAAGAGGCAGTCTGGATGTATATTTGTTCATGAGATGAACTTAGTTCCTCCCATTGAGTGACAATGGAGTTGTGGCTTATGCCAAGGAACGTCCGTCCCATCAATGTAATGCCTTGAAAAGTCGTTTTGGTGTTTTCTTGAAAATCGGTGAAAATTCGGTATTTTTCCGAAAACCGTCCTTTTTGTTATTTTGCAGTTTAGGACTGATTATACCTAATTTGGATAGGTAATTGCTAGTTTTTAGTAGCAAATGAGTTACTTATGAAATTCTGGTCGTTTAAAAATTTTCCCTAATTTTTTCAATTTTTAATATTATTTTAAGCCGGTAAGAAAATACATTAAATTAGCGATAAATACAAATTTAAATGGGCTAAATTTAAGCTTTAAAATCATGTTAATTAAAATCTAGTTGTAACATAAATTTTTAGTAATTTATTTTAAGTTTTAGCTAATTTTTATTATGGTAAACGAAATTTATTGAATTTAAGCTTAAACTTGCAATTTTGGACTTGTAGGGGGTCTTTTTGCATAAAATTTCTTTTGTAAAACCCCTCTCTCTCTTCCCTCAGCCCTAGGCCAGCCCATTTCCAGAAACCCAAGAAAAAAAATGCTTGCCTCTTTGACTTCATTTTTGTGTAGAAAAGAGGTGTTTTTTAAAGGATTTTGGATTTTTTTATTGGGTATGGGTCTTTACTTGTTTGGTGTGGGTTGACCAAGACTTTTCCCACACCCCACACCATCCCCCTCTCCCTCATTCTGGCCGAGAATGCTGCAGCAGCCCCCTTCATCTTTGTTCTTTTCATTTTCTTCAAAAATTCATTAAGTTGCTCCAAAATTTACAAATTTAAACCTCACAAAATAACCCCATCCTTCATCCCATTCTCCTTAGCCTCTCTTGCTTGGGTCATGGTGCTATGAAGCCATCTTTGGAGGCCTCTTGTTGTTGCTAGATCCATAGATCTTGAGGTATAATTTCCATCAAGTTAATTACTTATGGTTAATTCCTTTAATTTAGTTGTTTTAGTGTTAATTTTAGTGCTATTTGCATACTAGTTTTTTTTTAAGTTTGTGGGTTGAAATTAATTTAGGGTTAGAACACCATTAAGAGATTAATTAAGCTATTTTATTATCCAGTTATTTTGTTAGCTTAATCTAAGTGGTTAACTTGCTAATTGGGCTAAAATCTAGTGTTAATTTAGTGATTAGTTTCTAATCTAGTTTTTAAAGGTTTATGGTTAGAGTTAAACTAGGGTTTTTAGAAACCATTATTTAGTTAATTGAAGCTAATTAGCTATCTAGTTGTTTACTAAACCAATCTTTAAGGTTACTTTGCTTAAATGGCTTCATATTATGCTAATCTATGTTAAACATGTGTGAAATTTTCATTAAGATTGCTAATTACCAAAATTCAAGAAAGGGTTGTGTTTGGATATTGGGTTTTGAATAGCATGGTAAATGAGTTAAAATTGTGTTATTGTGGCTAACTAGTTGTCTGGTTGGATGGTTGCGTTGGACTGTGATAACTTTGTCGCTAATTGTCGATGTTTGCACCAAATTGCAAATTCTAGCTTACTGGTTGTGTTATAAAATATTGTGATGATTTAATTGCGATGTCTTGATGACATTTTTAGCGTATCCTATGACTTTTAGGATGTGTGAGTGTGGATTTTTGAGTGTTCGGGTTTTAGTTTTTCCGGGCGACCAAATCGACGATTCTAGTTAGTTTTGCGATTTTCGCGTGCGTTCCGCGCACCTGTGCACGTTGTACCTAGCTTGTGAACGTTAGTATCTTCGTTTGGGTTTTGCGTCGTTCTTGATGTGTAACCTTATGTTTGGTATTGATGTAAATTCCAGGTTCGGTCGCGGAGACGTCAGACGCTGCTCGAAAGGGGAAAGAGGTGATTGGACGTGACTAGCTAGGGATTCCGGTGAGTAGATGTAACATCTACGGGGGACTATCGTTGGATGGCGCAAGTCGCCCGATAGTTTTAGTAGCTTAAAAAGATTCTTAGTAATGTTAGTAATTAGGGGTGTAATACTTGTATGATTATTTGCTACATCCATGCCTTATATTGACATACATATGCGAACCCATTCTATAGGACACCTGCACCATTGCCAGGGTTTTTATATGCAGCACGAGCACTATTCATGCTTACACCCACGCCCTGGTAATTGCCATGCCACCACACTAGATAACCTATAATTTGAAACCTTTTACTATAATTGATACTTAAACTTATGCTATTGCCTTTAAATCCTTAAAATAACATCGTAGAATTGCTATTCATGTGCATGTATATCATTATATCATTTGCTCATGCCTAGTCTATTAATCATACATTGTAACTTGAACATTAATACATATGCATTCATTATCATTGACGTATGCATTCATGATGATTTCTTGAGATTTATGATATTTCTGTATTTCGGGGGAAAGCCGCAAAATTTCTAAAACTTATTACCCTTTTTAAAATATGCAAAATTGCGGTTTTCTAGTGATGTAAAGTGTCGTCCACCATGAGTATGCTGTAGTTTTCGAGATCCATGTCGAGGAGTGGAGGAACCGTCACGGGTACATGGTGGGCCCGGTAAGGTACCCCGGGGCAAGAGGAATGTGTTGTTGACGTTGAGCCTGGCAGGGGATGGACTACCTACCGGTGACTGTTTTGGCACGGCGGATATCGAGAGGATACCGACCGTGGCCGCGAGATGATGAGATATCGATATTTGAGATGGGTCAGCCGGACGGCTGAGGCCAGAGATACATTGATATGCGATTTGAGACAGTTTTGAGTTGTCGTTGCTGGACACGGATTCTGGTTGATTCTATTGGTATTGTGCTGATATTTCAAAAGAGATACCTAAAGGAAAAAGATGATTTCTTATATTTACACATGCAGATCACGAGTATATTCATATTGCATACATACCTGTTAGTATATTCATATTGCATACATACCTGCTATTATATCCTGCCATACCTGTATTATAGATGCTAGGATGCTTGTGTGCATACTTGCGATAGCCTCTATAGATGTTATTTACTACTCACGAGTTGGCAACTCACCCCCGTTGTGCCACAGTCTTTTGCAGGTCTGCTCCGTCAGCACAGTAGCGGCGGGCGCACCGCTTCTTTTGCCTCTTTTGCCAGGACTCGAGGTTTTTGCTCGTAGGTGGGTTGTGTTATTATTTTTGTACCATCTTGTATATTCTTTGTATCTAGAGTACTCCATCTACTGCATCTACCAGTATTGTTGTATATTGACCTAGAGATGAAACTGTGAGATTTGTGGACTTTTTATGCTGTATTTCGGGGTCGAGCTCACTTGAGTCGACATGCTGTTTTTCTCATGCTTCTTTATGATTATTTTGCATGTTGTTGTTTTATATTGCGTGGGATTTGTGACCACCTTGTGGCGAAGAGCTAGCTCCCGCTTGGGGATGCCTTATTTTTTGGATTTATATATATTCTTGTTGTACCCATTTTGGGGGCCAGTATTTACAAAGGAGACTCTGCCGAAATTTTCGGAAAAATTAATATTGTTTTAAAAAAAGGTTTTATATGACTTACTTGATAAACTCGCTTTTAATTGATTGGTTTTTCTTCACTCTTTTTCTTATTTGGTTTTGGTTTCTGGGCTTTGGCTTACTTTTTTTACGGACGCCTTGAGACGTTTCGTAATTTAAGTGCCATTCACGTTCCGTACTTTTCGGGTTGTGACAAAGTAGGTATCAGAGCGATAGATTTTACCTTTTGAGTATAGGATGACCCTTGGTAGATAGAGTAAGTGACTTAAGTAGGGTAACGTAGCGTGTGTATGTCCGCGGCATATTTGCGATACGGTACTCCGCCTAAGTGATTTTAGGATATACTTGCTTGAAATTCCTTCTTCAATTCCGTGTATCCTATGATTCTATTGCACTGTTCTTATTACCCCTTTTTCCTGTACCAGCCACTATGCCGTCGAAGGCTACGAGGGCACAGAGGACTGCCGCCCGAGACGAGATTCGAGCTGGCTCGTCCGAGACGAGGACTGAGCAGGGGGGTATACCTACGCCTCAGGGACAGATTGATCCGCATTCCCCAGGTCGCATGGACAGGCTAGAGTCTGGTATGGAGGAGCTACGACAGATGATGGGAGGTATGCAGGAGCTACGACAGATGGTGGGATCCTTAGTAGAGGTCAATCGAGCGCAGAGATCGGATACTACTCCCCCTACGGTCGTTTCGAGACCGAGCCGGATTCGCACTGATATGTTAGCACCTAGGCGTGTTCGCAGAGGCCGTGGCGGATTCTTTAGGGGCCAGTTGTATCGCCATCACCCATATGATCAGCAGCCATGGTTAGGATGTTTTTGGTGTGGTAGCCTGCATCATCGTATCAGAGACTGTCCGGTGAAACGACAGGGAGCAGCGACAGTTCCACATGTTACCCTACTACCATCACCTCCTCCTCCTCAGAGAACTCTACTTCCTACCACTGGCGATGCTCCACGTCAGATAGGTGCACCCAGAGGCCGTGGATGCGGCGGTCCTATCCAGAGGGGACGAGGAGGCAGAGGCCGAGGCCGAGGACAGCCCGCTATCGGTGGAGGACAGGCCCGAGTATTTGCTTTGACACTGCAGGATGCGCAGGCATCCAATGCCGTTGTGACAGGTACCTTGCCAGTTTGTTCTTTCGACGCACGGGTATTATTCGACCCAGGTTCCACACATTCGTACGTCTCTACACATATTGCACCGATGTTGGGCCGTGTGTCGTCGTCGTTAGATCATCCGCTTATTGTTGTTACCCCGGTGGGCGAGTCGTTTGTCGCTCGTTTTGTATTTCGATTGTGTTCCGTTCGTATCGGGGAGAGGGATTCATCGGTTTATTTGATTCTCCTCGATATGTTGGACTTTGATGTACTTCTGGGCATGGATTGGCTAGCCACTTGTTATGCTTCGGTGGACTGCCGTGAGAAGGCAGTCAGATTTAGCTTTCCGGGAGAGCCAGTCCTTGTTATTCAAGGAGACCGCAGTGTCACCCTTCCCAGCTTAATTTCGTCTCTTCGCGCTGGTCAGCTCTTGCAGAAGGGATGTCAGGGATTCTTAGCGTATATTTGTGATACTCGAGCTGCAGAGGTTCCGTTGGACCGGGTCCCGGTTGTTTGTGAGTTCCCTGATGTTTTCCCTAATGAGCTACCTGGGCTACCACCTGAGCGCGACGTTGAGTTCTGCATCGATTTGATTCCCGGCTCGGGGCCTATTTCTATACTGCCTTATCGGATGGCCCCGGCAGAGCTTAGAGAGCTGAAGGATCAGTTGCAGGATTGTTAGATAAAGGGCTTATTCGACCTAGTGTTTCTCCGTGGGGCGCTCCGGTCCTGTTTGTCAAGAAGAAGGACGGCAGTTTGCGTTTGTGTATCGACTACCGCTAGCTGAACAAGGTTACCGTGCGGAACAGATATCCGTTGCCACGCATTGATGATTTGTTCGACCAGATTCAGGGTGCGGGGTATTTTTTTTCGAGGATCGACTTGCGATCAGGGTACCATCAGCTGCGAGTTCGACAGGAGGATATACCGAGGACAGCTTTCCGCACGCGCTACGGCCACTATGAGTTTTTGGTGATGTCGTTCGGACTCACCAACGCCCCAGCAGCATTCATGGATTTGATGAACCGTACATTCAGGCTGTATCTTGACTTGTTCATCATCGTGTTTATCGACGATATTTTGGTGTACTCCCGGAGCAGAGAGGAGCACGAGCAGCACTTGCGGATTACGTTACAGACTCTGAGGGAGCACCAGCTGTTCGCAAAATTCTCCAAGTGTGCATTCTGGCTGGACAGCGTCGGATTCTTGGGTCACGTGATTACGAGAGACGGCATATGTGTGGACCCGAAGAAGATTGAGGCTGTTCAGCAGTGGCCCCGACCTACATCGGTTACTGAGATCCGTAGTTTTCTAGGCCTGGCAGGCTACTACAGGCGTTTTGTTCAGGACTTCTCCTGTATAGCTGCACCTTTGACCGGTTTGACCCGGAAGGGAGTTCCTTTCGTTTGGACAGAGGAGTACGAGCGCAGTTTTTAGCAGCTACGGACTTGTTTGACTACGGCGCCGGTATTATCTTTGCTTTCGGGATCAGGCGGATTTGTGGTCTACTGTGATGCTTCGCGAGTAGGGTTAGGATGCGTATTGATGCAGCATGGCCGGGTGATCGCATATGCTTCTCGGCAGTTAAAGAAGCATGAACAGAACTACCCTACTCACGATTTGGAGATGGCTGCAGTGGTCCTTGCACTGAAGATTTGGCGACATTACCTATACGGCGAGCCGTGTCAGATATTCACTGATCACAAGAGCATAAAGTACATATTTCAGCAGCGAGACCTGAACCTCAGACAGCGTCGTTGGATGGAGTTGGTGAAAGACTACGACTGCGAGATCTTATATCACCCAGGCAAGGCGAATGTTGTGGCAGATGCTTTGAGCAGGAGGCCCGGGGGTAGTCTATCCTATTTGCGCGCAGTGCAGAGGCAGTCGTCAGCAGATTGGAAGATTTTATGCGACAGCCGAGTTGAGTTTGAGTTCACTCAGACAGGGGGACAGCTCGCGCATGTTCGTGCACGCCCACAGTTGCTTGACCGTATATATGAGGTACAGCGCAGAGACGACCGTTGCTCAGAGATTATGGCACAGATGGGACAGGGAAGATTTTCCGAGTTCGTGATTGATGATCAGGGGATTTTACGCTATGGATCTAGACTGTGCGTACCAGATGCTGATGGATTGCGGCGTGACATTCTTGAGGAGGCACACCGATCAGTGTATAGTGTCCACCCCGGTTCCACCAAGATGTACCATGATATGAGAGAGACCTACTGGTGGGACGGGATGAAGAGGGACATCGCGGAGTTGGTATCGAGATGCCTGACTTGTCAGCAAGTCAAGGCCGAGCACCAGAGGCCCGCAGGAGAGCTACAGCCGTTACCCATTCCGCAGTGGAAATGGGAGCAGATTTCGATGGATTTCGTTGTGGGTCTACCCAGGACCAGTCGAGGGTATGACTCCATCTGGGTGATCGTAGATCGATTGACGAAAGCGGCTCACTTCCTGCCAGTGAAGACCACTTTTAGCTTCGCTCAGTATGCCCAGCTTTACATCGACGAGATCGTGCGGTTGCATGGCGTACCGACTTGTATCGTGTCAGATCGAGGCACCCAGTTCACCAGCCGACTTTGGCAGAGACTTCAGGAGGCTTTGGGCACTCGTTTGAGCTTCAGCACAGCGTTTCATCCGCAGACCGACGGCCAGTCAGAGCAGACTATTCAGACTCTCGAGGACATACTCAGAGCGTGCGTTTTAGACTTCGGCGGTAGCTGGGATCGTCATTTACCGTTAGTGGAGTTCTCCTACAACAACAGCTTCCAGGATACTATTCAGATGGCACCTTTCGAGGCATTGTATGGGAGGAGATGCAGATCGCACGTTTGTTGGACAGAGCTCAGCGAGAGTAGTATACTGGGGCCGCAGCTTGTTGAGGAGACGACAGCGAAGATACAGTTGATTCGAGACCGGATGAGAGCAGCTCAGAGCAGGCAGAAATCGTATGCAGACAGGCGCCGTCGCAGACTAGAGTTCGCAGTTGGCGATCATGTTTTTCTGAGGGTCCCTCCGATGAAGGGTGTGATGCGATTTGGGCGAAAAGGAAAGCTTAGTCCCAGATTTGTGGGTCCCTTCGAGATCCTCAAGCGGGTCGGCGCAGTTGCGTATCGTTTGGCTCTTCCACCCAGCTTTCCCGATGTTCACCCCGTCTTCCATGTTTCGATGCTCCGCAAGTACCTTCACAACCCTTCGCATGCGATTCAGCACCCGACAGTCCAGCTAGAGCACGACCTTTCTTTTGCAGAGCAGCTAGTGGCCATCCTGGATCGGCAGGTGAAGAAGTTGAGATCGAAGATTATACCAACCGTCAAGGTCCTTTGGCGTAGCCCGAGCAGCGAAGAGGTTACCTGGGAGACCGAGGGCGAGATGAGGAAGAAATATCCCCATCTCTTTGAAGGTACGCGTAGTTATATTTTTAAATTCGGGGACCGAATTTCTTTAAGTGGGGAAGATTATAACGCCTTGAAAAGTCGTTTTGGTGTTTTCCTGAAAATCGGTGAAATTCGGTATTTTTCCGAAAACCGTCCTTTTTGTTATTTTGCAGTTTAGGACTAATTATACCTAATTTGGATAGGTAATTGCTAGTTTTTAGTAGCAAATGAGTTACTTATGAAATTCTGGTCGTTTAAAACTTTTCCCTAATTTTTTCAATTTTTAATATTATTTTAAGCCGGTAAGAAAATACATTAAATTAGCGATAAATACAAATTTAAATGGGCTAAATTTAAGCTTTAAAATCATGTTAATTAAAATCTAGTTGTAACATAAATTTTTAGTAATTTATTTTAAGTTTTAACTAATTTTTATTATGGTAAACGAAATTTATTGAATTTAAGCTTAAACTTGCAATTTTGGACTTGTAGGGGGTCTTTTTGCATAAAATTTCTTTTGTAAAACCCCTCTCTCTCTTCCCTCAGCCCTAGGCCGGCCCATTTCCAGCAACCCAAGAAAAAAAAATGCTTGCCTCTTTGACTTCATTTTTGTGTAGAAAAGAGGTGTTTTTTTAAGGATTTTTGATTTTTTTATTGGGTATGGGTCTTTACTTGTTTGGTGTGGGTTGACCAAGACTTTTCCCACACCCCACACCATCCCCCTCTCCCTCATTCTGGCCGAGAATGCTGCAGCAGCCCCCTTCATCTTTGTTCTTTTCATTTTCTTCAAAAATTCATTAAGTTGCTCCAAAATTTCCAAATTTAAACCTCACAAAATAACCCCATCCTTCATCCCATTCTCCTTAGCCTCTCTTGCTTGGGTCATGGTGCTATGAAGCCATCTTTGGAGGCCTCTTGTTGTTGCTAGATCCATAGATCTTGAGGTATAATTTCCATCAAGTTAATTACTTATGGTTAATTCCTTTAATTTAGTTGTTTTAGTGTTAATTTTAGTGCTATTTGCATACTAGTTTTTTTTAAGTTTGTGGGTTGAAATTAATTTAGGGTTAGAACACCATTAAGAGATTAATTAAGCTATTTTGTTATCTAGTTATTTTGTTAGCTTAATCTAAGTGGTTAACTTGCTAATTGGGCTAAAATCTAGTGTTAATTTAGTGATTAGTTTCTAATCTAGTTTTTAAAGGTTTATGGTTAGAGTTAAACTAGGGTTTTTAGAAACCATTATTTAGTTAATTGAAGCTAATTAGCTATCTAGTTGTTTACTAAACCAATCTTTAAGGCTACTTTGCTTAAGTGGCTTCATATTATGCTAATCTATGTTAAACTTGTGTGAAATTTTCATTAAGATTGCTAATTACCAAAATTCAAGAAAGGGTTGTGTTTGGATATTGGGTTTTGTAGCATGGTAAATGAGTTAAAATTGTGTTATTGTGACTAACTAGTTGTGTGGTTGGATGGTTGCGTTGGACTGTGATAACTTTGTCGCTAATTGTCGATGTTTGCACCAAATTGCAAATTCTAGCTTACTGGTTGTGTTATAAAATATTGTGATGATTTAATTGCGATGTCTTGATGACATTTTTAGCGTATCCTATGACTTTTAGGATGTGTGAGTGTGGATTTTTGAGTGTTCGGGTTTTAGTTTTTCCGGGCGACCAAATCGACGATTCTAGTTAGTTTTGCAATTTTCGCGTGCGTTCCGCGCACC
The DNA here is from genome assembly GCA_030015575.1 of Agapanthus africanus. Classification (NCBI taxonomy): domain Eukaryota; kingdom Viridiplantae; phylum Streptophyta; class Magnoliopsida; order Asparagales; family Amaryllidaceae; genus Agapanthus; species Agapanthus africanus. Next base: position 255,872,796 of record CM057349.1, read on the forward strand.
TGTGCACGTTGTACCTAGCTTGTGAACGTTAGTATCTTCGTTTGGGTTTTGCGTCGTTCTTGATGTGTAACCTTATGTTTGGTATTGATGTAAATTCCAGGTTCGGTCGTGGAGACGTCAGACGCGGCTCGAAAGGGGAAAGCGGTGATTGGACGTGACTAGCTAGGGATTCCGGTGAGTAGATGTAACATCTACGGGGGACTATCGTTGGATGGCGCAAGTCGCCCGATAGTTTTAGTAGCTTAAAAAGATTCTTAGTAATGTTAGTAATTAGGGGTGTAATACTTGTATGATTATTTGCTACATCCATGCCTTATATTGACATACATATGCGAACCCATTCTATAGGACACCTGCACCATTGCTAGGGTTTTTATATGCAGCACGAGCACTATTCATGCTTACACCCACGCCCTGGTAATTGCCATGCCACCACACTAGATAACCAATAATTTGAAACATTTTACTATAATTGATACTTAAACTTGTGCTATTGCCTTTAAATCCTTAAAATAACATCGTAGAATTGCTATTCATGTGCATGTATATCATTATATCATTTGCTCATGCCTAGTCTATTAATCATACATTGTAACTTGAACATTAATACATATGCATTCATTATCATTGACGTATGCATTCATGATGATTTCTTGAGATTTATGATATTTCTGTATTTCGGGGGAAAGCCGCAAAATTTCTAAAACTTATTACCCTTTTTAAAATATGCAAAATTGCGGTTTTCTAGTGATGTAAAGTGTCGTCCACCATGAGTATGCTGTAGTTTTCGAGATTCGTGTCGAGGAGTGGAGGAACCGTCACGGGTACATGGTGGGCCCGGTAAGGTACCCCGGGGCAAGAGGAATGTGTTGTTGACGTTGAGCCTGGCAGGGGATGGACTACCTACCGGTGACTGTTTTGGCACGGCGGATATCGAGAGGATACCGACCGTGGCCGCGAGATGATGAGATATCGATATTTGAGATGGGTCAGCCGGACGGCTGAGGCCAGAGATACATTGATATGAGATTTGAGACAGTTTTGAGGTGTCGTTGCTGGACACGGATTCTGGTTGATTCTATTGGTATTGTGCTGATATTTCAAAAGAGATACCTAAAGGAAAAAGATGATTTCTTATATTTACACATGCAGATCACGAGTATATTCATATTGCATACATACCTGTTAGTATATTCATATTGCATACATACCTGCTATTATATCCTGCCATACCTGTATTATAGATGCTAGGATGCTTGTGTGCATACTTGCGATAGCCTCTATAGATGTTATTTACTACTCACGAGTTGGCAACTCACCCCCGTTGTGCCACAGTCTTTTGCAGGTCTGCTCCGTCAGCACAGTAGCGGCGGGCGCACCGCTTCTTTTGCCTCTTTTGCCAGGACTCGAGGTTTTTGCTCGTAGGTGGGTTGTGTTATTATTTTTGTACCATCTTGTATATTCTTTGTATCTAGAGTACTCCATCTACTGTATCTACCAGTATTGTTGTATATTGACCTAGAGATGAGACTGTGAGATTTGTGGACTTTTTATGCTGTATTTCGGGGTCGAGCTCACTTGAGTCGACATGCTGTTTTTCTCATGCTTCTTTATGATTATTTTGCATGTTGTTGTTTTATATTGCGTGGGATTTGTGACCGCCTTGTGGCGAAGAGCTAGCTCCCGCTTGGGGATGCCTTATTTGTTGGATTTATATATATTCTTGTTGTACCCATTTTGGGGGCCAGTATTTACAAAGGAGACTCTGCCGAAATTTTCGGAAAAATTAATATTGTTTTAAAAAAAGGTTTTATATGACTTACTTGATAAACTCGCTTTTAATTGATTGGTTTTTCTTCACTCTTTTGCTTATTTGGTTTTGGTTTCTGGGCTTTGGCTTACTTTTTTTACGGACGCCTTGAGACGTTTCGTAATTTAAGTGCCATTCACGTTCCGTACTTTTCGGGTCGTGACAATCAGTGATCCAGACATATTCTGAGGCAGCATCACCTGATCATGGGGATGGTTGATCTCCAAAGAGATCGAGGTTAGGAGAGTAGACTCAGAGGACAACACGGCGGATCCACTCACAAAGGCCTTTTCCCAGAGGGAGACTTTTATGGAATGGTTGAGTATGAGATACTACAACCACTGCGATCAGATGGCCCTAGTGTAAGTGGGAGATTGTTAGTTATATGTATGCCCTAGAGGCCATTGCTATACATAGGATGTATATTGTAGTGGATGCTGGGACATAAATAGGGAGGACTTTCTTGCTCGACATGATAGTATGCTATCTGGTTACTCTTTACCTTAACGTGTATACTGATTGTCTCTCTGATTACATGTTGCTAAAGCCCTTAAGATGTGTACTTAATTACCTGGACTATGATGCGAATCATACTTGTGGGGATATGGTAGTCCATAAGTACATCCTTCAAGGTCCCTAGTCGTGGGTGTATCGAGACGGGGCATCGATATACCAGAGTAGACTAGCGTATACCTTCTCGACCCATACAGATGGGCGATGGATGATCCCATATCCATTAGTGTATGACATCGGAGATGATATACGGGTGCTCAGTGGAGACTGGGTACACTGGACGGACTCGCCGAGAACTCCCAGATGGTATTATACCTTACGTCAGATGGCAGTTCTCTGGTGACACTGGTACAGAGTAGTCTGTTGACCCGAGATCATCATAGAGTCTTGTGTGATTCCCACTGTGCTTTGATTTCCACTTTACCACATCTAAGTGGGTGTGCAAAACGGTGGTTTTTGGGTACAGTCCCGAATCACATGGAGGCAATGAGCGATAGGAGGGGATTCGTCTCTCCCGGTATAGGGAGTTGATGTTGCGCTGTGTTTGATTGGCTATAACCGGAAATCCCTAGCCAGGGTTGCTGAGATTTACTGGTAAGTGTTACCAGTAGTTTCTCAAACTGTTATAGACCTCATATCGACACGACATATCGAGCTATTGGGGTTTGACGTTTACCACCCCTAGGCGAGATATGCGACATATCAGACGAACAGACCGGACTGTACGGTAAGTGTTACTGGTTGGATTCACAGGAGTGTGAGCGGGCTTGCTCGTCGATCTTCTGATCGCTCAATACCCGGGTGGCCGTTACGTTTAGCAGACCGCTTGCGGCTTGTGGGTGTTTGATATGATCATCACCTGCTGCCGGCGTATTGACGAGTCTTTAGAGTCCTACACAGAGGTTTCCTGGCTCAAGCGAAACGAAATAGGAGCGCATATGAGATATGTGCTGGACCGAGAATAATGCGTATATGTGATACTGTATTCCATTCTCGCGATGAATGTATCGATTGGTTGTATGCGATATAACATAGTTATCGAATCGAGGATTGATTCGATAAGCCGATACATTGGATATTAGTCGGTTATATGCGATATTACCGGATCGTTAAATCAAGTATTGATTTAATGATTTAATGCATAATTATATATTTGATATATTACTTTGCATTAACTAGTATTGGTTCACTTAAATTGGATTTTCTCACTTGATGTACACAAGTTGTATATGTGATATACTTTTGTGCACAAGATTGTATCATGTTTGATGATACATGCAAACTTGGGTTTGTGTAAAGAATTAAACCATGGTTATGTTAATGGTTAGGGTTTTGAATTGGCCATGTTTGATCACTTGTAGAACCTCTGGGTGTGCCTAGGAACCCTACAGTGGTATCAGAGCCTAGCTAGAGCATTAGGCGATGCGTTAACGAAAATAAAACCCCGATCGAACTCAAATACGACAAAATTCACCCCTCTCTGGTCATTTTTTAAAATCTAGGTTTTTCCAGAATTAAAAATACCTGAAAAATTCATCAGGGAAAGCTAAGAATTCTGGTGAAAAACGAACCCCCAATTCCTTCATATGGCCGCGGAACCGCGGCGTTGACCCACCATTAGCGGCGGTTCCGCGGCAATCTAAGAGTATTAGGGGCAGTTCTTTGCACAATAATTCATTTATCTGTGTTTACTATTTTATGGGTATTTTTAATCTGACACAAGTGTTGTGCATTCTGGGGTTTGTTTTGTAATCGTTGGTTCGTTCTTGTTCAAGAAGAAAAAGTTTGCTAGCTTCAATGGTGATTTGATAAATAGAAAATAAGGTGATTCTTATCATATCTCAACCATGGTCAAGTGTAGAGAATAAACTAGGGTTAGGTTTAATGGTTAGGTTTAAGGAATAAAACAAAATGGTCAAAGCTTTTTCAAAGCTTCATGAAGCTTCAACAAAATCCAAAGAAGCCACCATTTTATCTTAAGCCAAAATGAAATAAATAAATAAATAAATAAAGAAAATGAAACCCTAACCATTAACTAACCATGGTTTAATCAAACATACACCCAAGTTTGCATGTATCATCAAACATGATACAAACTAGTGCACAAAACTATATCATATATACAATGTGCACATCAAGTGAGAAAATCCATCTTAAGGGAACAAATACTAGTTAATGTAAAGTAATATATCAAATATATAATTATACATTAAAACATTAAATCAACACTTGATTTAACGATCCGGTCATATCGCATATAACCGACTAATATCTAATGTATCGGCTTATCGAATCAATCCTTGATTCGATAACTAGGTTATATCGCATACAACCATTCGACACATTCATCACGAGAATAGAATACGGTATCACATACACGCATTATTCTCGGTCCCGCACATATCTCATATGCGCTCCTATTTCGTTTCGCTTGAGCCAGGAAACCTCTGTGTAGGACTCTAAAGACTCGTCAATACGCCGGCAGCAAGCGATGATCATATCAAACACCCACAAGCCGCAAGCGGTCTGCTAAACGTAACGGCCACCCGGGTATTGAGCGATCAGAAGATCGACGAGCAAGCCCGCTCATACTCCTGTGAATCCAACCAGTAACACTTACCGTACAGTCCGGTCTGTTCGTCTGATATGTCGCATATCTCATCTAGGGGTGGTAAACGTCAGACCCCAATAGCTCGATAAGTTGTGTCGATATGAGGTCTATAACAGTTTGAGAAACTACTGGTAACACTTACCAGTAAATCTCAGCAACCCTGGACAGGGATTTCCGGTTATAGCCAATCAAACACAGCGCAACATCAACTCCCTATACCGGGAGAGACGAATGCCCTCCTATCGCTCATTGCCTCTATGTGATTCGGGACTTTACCCAAAAACCACCGTTTTGCACACCCTCTTGGATGTGGTAAGGTGGAAATCAAAGCACAGTGGGAATCACACAAGACTCTATGACGATCTCGGGTCAACAGACTACTCTGTACCAGTGTCACCAGAGAACTGCCATCTGACGTAAGGTATAATACCATCTGGGAGTTCTCGGCGAGTCCGTCCAGTGTACCCAGTCTCCACTGAGCACCCGTATATCATCTCTGATGTCAAACACCAATGGATAAGGGATCATCCATCGCCCATCTGTATGGGTCGAGAAGGTACACGCTAGTCTACACTGGTATATCGATGCCCCGTCTCGATACACCCACGACTAGGGACTTTGAAGGATATACTTATGGACTACCATGTCCCCACTAGTATGATCCGCATCATAGTCCAGGTAGTCAAGTACACATCCTAAGGGCTTTACCAAAATGTAACAGAGAGACAATCAGTATACACGTTAAGGTAAAGAGCAACCAGATAGCATACTATCATGTCGAGCAAGAAAGTCCTCCCTATATATGTCCAAGCATCCACTACAATATACATCCTATGTATAGTAATGGCCTCTAGGGCATACATATAACTAACAATCTCCCACTTGCACTAGGGCCATCTAATAGCAGTGGTTGTAGTATCTCATACTCAACCATCCCATAAAATTCTCTCTCTGGGAAAAGACCTTTGTGAGTGGATCCGCCGTGTTGTCCTCTGAGTCAACTCTCCTTACCTCGATCACCCTGGAGATCAACCATCTCCATGATCAGGTGACACTGCCTTAGAATATGTCTGGATCACTGATGGGATGGACGTTCCTTGGCATAAGCCACAACTCCATTGTCTCACAATGGTAGGAACGATGTTCATCTCATGAACTAATATACACCCAGACTTCCTCTTTGGTAGCATCTTAAGTAGCGATGTATCCAGCCTTTATCGTCTAGTATGCCACGGTATCTAGCTTGGAACTCTTCCAACATACCGTCCTTTCATAGAGGGTAAAGACAATGCATGTGACTGACGTTCAGTCGTCCTTATCATCCTGGAACCTTTCTAGTGATTCTCCCCAGGATCAACTGATACCATCTCACTACAACTAGTGAGTCTCCTAACATCCAATTAGATCTATCTCATAGATCCAGAATCCAGGATTTAGGAGGTATCACTTTAATCCTAAGTGGAGAATCCTTGTGACAAGCGGAGATTGACCGAGCGTAGCATAGGAAACTCCTTCCCCATCAAGAGTATGTCATCCACGTACTCTACGAGGATCACCACCATACTCCCTACTACCTTTTTGTATATACAAGGTTCATCTACCCTTTTGATGATGTCAAACTCTTTGACTAATCCATCAAAACAGATGTTCCAACTCCGCGATGCCTGCTTTATCACATAAAACATCTTGTACACGTTTCCGCTGCTCCCACTGTTTACGAAGCCCTGACTGTGTACTTATAGACTCTCTCTTCTAAAACATCATTTAGAAAAGCAGTCATGACACCCAACCGCCACATATCGTAGTCATGGTATGTAGCCGTGGCAAGCAGGATCCGGATGGACTTAAGCATAGCCACTGGAAAAGGTTTCATCATTATCCTCGCCTGGTCAATGACGAAAACCTTTAACAAGTCTAGCTTTGAAAGTCTCAAATTTTCCATGTACACCAAGTAATCTTCTCAAGATACACTTGCTCCTGATGGGGATTTAACCCTTCAGATATAGCAACCAAAGTCCATACTTTGTTGGTGTATAAGGATTCCATCTTAGATCGCTAAGCATCCAGCCATTCTTACAGAGTCCCACTCCTTTTGGCCAGCTCGAAACTAGTTGGGTCATCATCTCATGATGCAATCCTCGCTCCCACTGTCATAGAGTAACCGAAGTATCTCTCAGGCGGGTGAGGAACCTTACTAGATCGGCGGAGAGGCTGGGGTTCGTTGGTAATTATTGAATCCTTTGGTTCTTTCAAATCATCAGCTGCAGTTTGTATAGCTGGAACATTTCCAGTTCTACATATCAGACCTTGCCTCGAGCTTGTCCGGATTTTGCTTTTAGACATAGGCCGGACAACCCTAAATCTTAACTAACTTAAGATATGGTCTCTCCCCTTTCCATATCATATATGAAGTGGTAGGCAACTGATTTGATTGGAACCCTATTCAATAGGCATGCAACTTCATAAGTGCATAACTCCCAAAAGGAAATAGGTAACTCAGTAGTACTCATCATAGAGCACACCTTATCATATAAGGTGTGATTGCTCCACCCCGATATACCATCGTGCTATGGTGTATACGGAGGAGTAATGCTGAGAGAGAATCTCATTCTCCTTTTGAATAGTCCAGGATTTCCGTGCTCTAGTATTCTCCTCCCTGATCTCATCATAGGACATAATACTTATACCCGTATTTTGGTTCTCTACTTCTAACTTATATTCTGTGAATATCTTAAAAGGTTCGGACTTGTGTTTCAACAGGAACATATGTCTGAATCTTGAGAGATCATCAGAGAATGTAATGAAGTACAAAGAACCGGTCTTGGCATGTGTAGACAGGGGACCTTTATACATCAACATGTATCATCCCAAGAGTTCACTAACTCTTTCTCTGTTTCCAATAAACAGAGCTGGTGTCATGTATCTTTGTGACATGACCGGCAAGTTTCACAAGATGTAAATTCAAACTAATTCAAATATGCATCTAAATGTAACTTCAGCCAGTCAGGTCGCATTGATATGACCTAGTCTATAATGCATCAAGAAGGATTCGTTCATTTCTGAACTCTTCCTCTTATGTGTGTTCTGTATACTAAGAACTGTAGTTTGATTTAGAACATCAATGCTTTTAGATAGCGTGCCTGAACCGATCAACTTTTGATATAGGAAATGTTCAAAACATAATCCAACAATACAAAATTATATCCTTTCTTTACTAATAAAGAGACTGATATGATTTTGTATATGAGGTTCGGTATCTAATAACATTCGTTCAGAATCAATGTATTGGTAATACAGGGTGACAGTGACCAACAGACTTGGCTGCAACACTTGCCCCGTTTTCTGCCTCATGAAACTTATCACCCGTTCTCAGTTCTCTACCTTTCTGTAGCCCTATGTAACATATTACATATCTGGGATCCTGATCCGGTATCAAATACCCAGGACGTAGAGAATAGAGAAACGGTTCTGTATAAAGAACACACCCGAAGATGATGCATCGGCATGCACTCTCTTCGTTTGGGTGGCACGGGAATTCTGGTAATCCCCTTATTTCCTGCTCTGTCTTATAACAATTATAAGTTGGAGCGGGACCAACGTTCCCCAGCTAAGTATAACAAGCGGGTTCGGTCAATACATCCGTATTATTATTTTGATTAAGGCGTGACATGGTCGCTACCAGGAGAGAGAGAGAAGAAAACACTCTGTGTGCGCTCTTGCAAGATCAGATTGGTTATTATTTTATCTAATCAGGATGGCTCCCACTGTTTTTATCAAATCTTCCTTCAAACCCTAAAAGGAAAGACTAGCCGGGATTAATTACACGCTACAAGTTCGCCAATCATTCAGCCAGGCCAGTGTAGGTACTTTGAGGGAAGTCCCCCGTGCTTTCGCACGAACCTAATTAATGTAAACCTCGTTTTCCCAGAGGCGTAACCTCGTTAACACCTTTCTAGACACCTACTTGATCGGCTAATTGTAATGTGTAAAACTCTCCCAGGAGTAACTCTTACTCGCAGCGGGTATCGGGATCCAACTATCTCATAGAAGGTATGCAATCTCATTGCAAATTTCAACACTTGAAATTCCCGATAATTTTGCCCCTAGCGTCCTATGACCTTGACGCAGGCCAACAAACCATAGTGCGCTAGTCAAGTTCAACCCGTCATTTCCTGATTGAATTAAACCCACCCGTACGACCCTTGATGCAGGCCAACAAAGTCGCACGACTACCCTAATCCAATTTGCATCATATGCATAAGCAGATAAATACTAGTTAGCTACCGCACACTACGCCTTGACGCAGGCCAACAAACGTAGCACGAATACTAACTACCACTTATCTGAAATGACGGAGGGCTACGACAGGTTTTTTTCTGAAAACCTATTGCGTAATGAACTTGATATTGTTGGAGAATCAAATGATTTTAAAATGGAGTGCTTTTGAGGCTTTTCTAGTTTTGCTAAAGGAGTCACTCCCGGTGAAGGGATCGTCGGTCCTTTCCTCGTCGAATGAGGTGCGGGATATATCATATATATCACTGTGCAAAGCAGAAACTATAGAAGCAATCAAAAGACAAACCGAGGGTTGTAGCATCTGCCAGTTATTGCTAAAGGAGTCACTCCCAGTGAAGGGATCTCGGTCCTTTCCTTATCGAATAAGGTGCAGGATGTTCTACAAGGAATACCGCGATGCAAAGCAAGAACTGTAGCTACCTATTTTATTTAGAAATTCGATTCCACAACATCATAAGTTTCTTTTTCTTTCATTAATCATATTAATGAAGTCCCATCATTAAAATTTACCTAAACATCACAGATAAATACGACGTACACTTATGCCATCCGCATTCGCCTCGATGTCCCATCGTGCACCGTTAGGTTAGGGAACTAACGGCAGAGCGAGGCAGGGCTAGCGCGGATGTAAAACATAAGTAACGTCTATATAATATATCATATATACTATATACAGTATCTATCACAGAACATCACATGATCACATCACAGATATCGCAGCAGAAGAAACATATGAAACATTGGATATACTAGAACGTCCGTGTTTTCAATACGAGCCAGTATAAAACACGGATTCCACGGTCGTGATGAATAGCCAAAACCCACACTCCTAGACCCCTACGAGAGCAGCAAGCAACCCTACCAATTCTAGAGTTAGGAGACCCGGACTCAACTCCTCGAGTTGGTCTCCCACTGGACTCTAGAACCCGGTTACTTGTGCCCTCCTTCTTGGGTCTATCCTAGTGCGGAAAAGTAAATAATATACAAAAGGTGACAACATCCGCAACCTGGAAGTGCCCCAATAAAAGAATATTACATACAAGTTTTTACATGAATGAAAATGAAAAACACTCATCTCACATAAAAAACCCCCGGCTATTCAAACACGACGATCCAATATAACATATCCAGCAACACATAGCATCACATGTCATCAACGTAAGTAAATATGCCCATCCCAATTGTCGTTGACATATAGCAACGAAACCGGCGATATCACATATTAAACTTACGGTCACAGAAAAGAAAGTGTAAAACTACAACAGTTGGAATCCGCAATCTCTTTAGACATCGCATGCCTAAACAAATGAATTTCTTAGACATCGCATGCCTAAGAATTATAAACCCCGCATTTTAGTCTCATTATCGAAAACACTTTTCAATATCAAGTCGGGCAATTCAACAAGATTCCCGACATCCTGATCGAATGCTCGTCGCAAACTTCAGTAGGCGGCCGCACCCCCGACGCCGTCGACGAAGTGCACCAAGGCGGAACACCGCTACCGCGAGCACCCGAACGGATGCTTTCGGCGACGGGGTTCTCCTACAGTCACTTGGTCGAGGCTAAGGGATGTAGCAGTCTAATAAGTTTATCCGGCGAGTATCCGCGTACGCTACGTGACTGCGACGGACTTTTGATCATATCAAAATTCCGTGGCAACCGATCAAATGAGACTAAACTGCTATATTTATAACATTCATTCAGTTATCTTATAACTACTTGTGAATCCCAATTATTGTATCCCATTCCAGATAAATAGAAAATGTTAAACTTTCCGATCGAACATTCAAACACCCAAGTTTTCCCGATACAGCTCAACACATGAAACAAGTTTAAAAACATCCAGTTCATGCCTCAGTACCAACGGTCCAGCCGTAGAAGGGTCAAGCCAACGCCTCACATGTGGCACGCCGTACTGCCCCAAACCCTAAGGTTCAAAGGGCAGTTCAAGACGGTCACATAATCGAGTTAAGGTTTGTTATCTTCTAGAGGGACCATCGCGTTACTTGCACTACTTAGAACGTCATTAAACTACGGAAAAATCCAACACTTGGAAATTTCCCGGCAGGGGAAAAAGTGGGTATTTATATCCGGTCGAACTTTTTAACATATTCTAAAGTTACCCGGAAAAATACATAGACAAAATCAAAAATTCCGATCGAATCATCGAAGCCCCAAAGCATCCTAGAAAACTCAACTCTTGAGTGCAAATTAAAAATTCCCAGAAAACTCAGCACCACAAAATAGGAATTACTGTGCAAAATTCAATGCATGAGGAGACCGTACGGCCGCGGAACCGCCGCACATGCCACGCTATTGCCGCGGTTCCACGGCGGTTTAGTCGAATTGTTAGTTATATGTATGCCCTAGAGGCCATTGCTATACATAGGATGTATATTGTAGTGGATGCTGGGACATATATAGGGAGGACTTTCTTGCTCGACATGATAGTATGCTATCTGGTTACTCTTTACCTTAACGTGTATACCGATTTTCTCTCTGATAACATGTTGGTAAAGCCCTTAGGATGTGTACTTGATTACCTGGACTATGATGCGGATCATACTAGTGGGGACATGGTAGTCCATAAGTACATCCTTCAAGGTCCCTAGTCGTGGGTGTATCGAGACGGGGCATCGATATACCAGAGTAGACTAGCGTATACCTTCTCGACCCATACAGATGGGCGATGGATGATCCCATATCCATTGGTGTATGACATCGGAGATGATATACGGGTGCTCAGTGGAGACTGGGTACACTGGACGGACTCGCCGAGAACTCCCAGATGGTATTATACCTTACGTCAGATGGCAGTTCTCTGGTGACACTGGTACAGAGTAGTCTGTTGACCCGAGATCGTCATAGAGTCTTATGTGGTTCCGACTGTGCTTTGATTTCCACCTTACCGCGTCCAAGAGGGCGTGCAAAACGGTGGTTTTTGGGTACAGTCCCGAATCACATGGAGGCAATGAGCGATAGGAGGGGATTCGTCTCTCCCGGTATAGGGAGTTGATGTTGCGCTGTGTTCGATTGGCTATAACCAGAAATCCCTGGCCAGGGTTGCTGAGATTTACTGGTAAGTGTTACCAGTAGTTTCTCGAACTGTTATAGACCTCATATCGACACGACTTATCGAGCTATTGGGGTCTGACGTTTACCACCCCTAGGCGAGATATGCGACATATCAGACGAATAGACTGGACTGTACGGTAAGTGTTACTGGTTGGATCACAGGAGTATGAGCGGGCTTGCTCGTCGATCTTCTGATCGCTCAATACCCGGGTGGCCGTTACGTTTAGCAGACCGCTTGCGGGTTGTGGGTGCTTGATATGATCATCACCTGCTGCCGGCGTATTGACGAGTCTTTAGAGTCCTACACAGAGATTTCCTGGCTCAAGCGAAACGAAACAGGAGCGCATATGAGATATGTGCGGGACCGAGAATAATGCGTGTATGTGATACCGTATTCTATTCTGGCGATGAATGTATCGAATGGTTGTATGTGATATAACCTCGTTATCGAATCAAGGATTGATTCGATAAGCCGATACATTGGATATTAGTCGGTTATATGCGATATGACCGGATCGTTAAATCAAGTGTTGATTTAATTATTTAATGTATAATTATATATTTGATATATTACATTGCATTAACTAGTATTGGTTCACTTAAGATGGATTTTCTCACTTGATGTGCACATTGTATATGTGATATATTTTTGTGCACTTGATTGTATCATGTTTGATGATACATGCATGCTTGTGTGTATGTTTCCTTTAAACCATATTTAAGTGAATGGTTAGAGTTTTGTTATCTATTCTTATTTATTTATTTATTTACTTTAGGGCAAGAAACAAAAATGGTTGCTTCTTTTGTTCTTTTGTTGAAGCTTCAAGAAGCTTTAACCATTTTTGTTCCTTTCCTAAACCTAACCATTCACCTAACTATAGTTTACTCTCTACACTTAATCATGGTTGCCAATATGATAAGTATCATATTATTTTTTATTTTGAGGAATACTTATCATATTCTTTCTTCTTCTTCTTCTTCTTCTTCAACAAAGAAGAAACCTTGCCTCCATCAATGGCAACAAGAGAAAAAGAGTGAGAAATCCAATTCTAAAGTGAACCCACTTCCTATTTCTTCATCCTCTACCACTTGCCAAGTAGTATAGGGTGTTTTCTTCACAAGTTTCTTGACTTGGTGAAGTTGGAGCTTGATCTTGTGTTGCCTCGATGTAGATCATCTTCGGCATCGAAGTCGACGACCTAGCCCGCCCATTTCTCCGATGAAGCCGACGCTAGAGCCCGGGATTCGATGATCGCAGCGAGGGGACTTCATCACGGAGCTATAGAGGTGGAGGACCAGATCTACAAAGGTTGTATTTCCGTTCAACTCTTAGTTAAGTTGTTAACTAGTTGCTTGTTTCGCCTAAATTCTAGTTAACGATCCGTATTAGGGTTTGTAGGCACAAGAAAAATTTGAATTTGGCATGGTTGATGCCTTGTGAGACCTCATTAGTGTGTCTAGGAACCCTACAGTGGTATCAGAGCCTATCTAGAGCCTTAGGCGATGCGTAGACGGAGTTAGAAGTCCGATCGAACCGAAACCCTTACTCCAAAATGCTCTCTGGACATTTTTTAAAAACTGGGTTTTTTCCAGATTAAAAATTCTTAAAAAATTCAGCAGGAAATTCTATGAATTACGGTGCAAATTTGACCAAAAGATACGGCCAACGTGCGGCGGAACCGCGGCAGAAGCTTGGCTTCTGCGGCGGTTCCGCGGCAATATGATGAGATCAGCCTTCTATTTTTGCACAGTAATTTGTTTCTTCAGGTGCTGAGTTTTTTGGGAATTTTTAATTTTCACTCAAGAGTTGAGTTTTCTGGGTTGTATTGGGGAGTTCGTAGATTCGATCGGATTATCAAAATTTGTCTATGTGTTTTCCGGAAATTTTAGAATATGTTAAAAAGTTCGACCGGATATAAATACCCACTTTTTCCCCTGTCGGGAAATTTCCAAGTGTTGGATCTTTCCGTGGTTTAATAACGTTCTAAGTAGTGCAAGTAACGCGATGGTCCCTCTAGAAGACAACAAACCTTAACTCGATTATGTGACCGTCTTGAACTGCCCTTTGAACCTTAGGGTTTGGGGTAGTACGGCGTGCCACATATGAGGCGTTGGCTTGACCCTTCTACGGCTGGACCGTTGGTACTGAGGCATGAAGTGAATGTTTTTAAACTTGTTTCATGTGTTGATCTGTTTCGGGAAAACTTGGGTGTTTGAATGTTCGATCGGAAAGTTTAACATTTTCTATTTATCTGGAATGGGATACAATAATTGGAATTCACAAGTAGTTATGAGATAACTGATTGAATGTTATAAACTGAGCACTTTAGTCTCACTTGATCGGTGGCCACGGAATTTTGATGCGATCAAAAGTCCGTCGCAATCACGCAGCGTACGCGGATACTCGCCGGGTAAACTTAATAGACAGCTACACCCCTTAGCCCCGACCAAGTGACTGTAGGAGAACCCCGTCGCCGAAAGCATCCGTCCGGGTGCTCGCGGTAGCGGTGTTCCGCCTTGGTGCACTTCGTCGACGGTATCGGGGGTGCGGCCGTCTACTAAAGTTTGCGACGAGTATTCGATCAGGATGTCGAGAATCTTGTTGAATTGCCCGACTTGATATTGAAAAGTGTTTTTGATTTTGAGACTAAAATGCGGGGTTTATAATTGTTAGGCATGCGATGTCTAAGTAATTCATTTTATTAGGCATGTGATGTCTAAGGAGGTTGCAGATTCCAACTGTTGTAGTTTTACACTTTCTTTTCTTTGACCGTAAGTGTAATATGTGATATCGCCGGTTTCGTTGCTATATGCCAACGACAATTGGGATGCGCATATTTACTTACGTTGATGACATGTGATGTTATGTGTTGCTGGATATGTTATATTGGATCGTCGTGTTTGAATAGCCGGGGTTTTTTATATGAGATGAGTGTTTTTCATTTTCATTTATGTAAAAACTTGTATGTAATATTCTTTTATTGGGGCACTTCCAGGTTGCGGATGATGTCACCTTTTGTATATTATTTACTTTTCCGCACTAGGATAGACCCAAGGAGGGGAGCACAAGTATCCGGGTTCTGGAGTCCAGTGGGAGACCAACTCGAGGAGTCGAGTCCGGGTCTCCTAACTCTAGAATTGGTAGGGTTGCTTGCCGCTCTCGTAGGGGTCTAGGGGTGTGGGTTTGGCTATTCATCGCGACCGTGGAATCCGTGTTTTATACTGGCTCGTATTGAAAACACGGACGTCCTAGTATATCCAATATTTCATATGTTTCTTCTGCTGCGATATCTGTGATGTGATCATGTGATGTTCTGTGATAGATACAGTATATAGTATATATGATATATTATATAGACGTTATTTATGTTTTACATCCGCGCTAGCCCTTCCCCGCTCTGCCGTTAGTCACCTAACCTAATGGTGCACGAGGGGACATCGAGGCGAATGCGGATGGCATAAGTGTACGTCGTATTTATCTGTGATGTTTAGGTGCTTAAATGATGGGACTTCATTAATATGATTAATGAAATAAAAGAAACCTAAAGATGTTGTAGAATCGAATTTCAAAAATAAAACAGGTAGCTACAGTTCTTGCTTTGCACAGCGATATATATGATATATCCTGCACCTTATTCGATGAGGAAAGGACCGAGATCCCTTCACCGGGAGTGACTCCTTTAGCAATAACTGGCAGATGCTACACACTCGGTTTGTCTTTTGATAGCTTCTATAGTTTCTGCTTTGCACAGTGATATATATGATATATCCCGCACCTCATTCGACGAGGAAAGGACCGACGATCCCTTCACCGGGAGTGACTCCTTTAGCAAAACTAGAAAAGCCTAAAAAACACTCCATTTTAAAATCATTTGATTCTACAACGATATCAAGTTCATTACGCAATAGGTTTTCAGAAAAACCTGTCGTAGCCCTCCGTCATTTCAGATAAGTTGTATATAGTATTCGTGCTACATTTGTTGGCTTTCGTCAAGGTGTAGTGTGTGGTAGCTATATGCTGCTTATCTGCTGCATACGATGCGATTGGATTAGGGTAGTCGTACGGCTTTGTTGTCTTTCGTCAAGGGTCGTGCGGGTGGGTTTAATTCAATCAAGAAATGTATGGGTTGAACTTGACTAGCGGGCTATGGTTTGTTGGCTTTCGTCAAGGTCATAGCACGTTAGGGGAAAAATTATCGGGAATTTCAAGTGTTAAAATTTGCAATGAGATCGCATACCTTCTATGAGATAGTTGGATCCCGATACCCACTGCGAGTAATTGTTACTCCTGGGAGAGTTTACACATTACAATTAGCCGATCAAGTAGGTGTCTAGAAAGGTGTTAACGAGGTTACGCCTCTGGGAAAATGAGGTTTACATTAATTAGGTTCGTGCGAAAGCACGGGGGACCTCCCTCAAAGTACCAACACTGGCCTGGCTGAAAGATTGGCGAACTTGTAGCGTGTAATTAATCCCGGCTAGTCTTTCCTTTTAGGGTTTGAAGGAAGATTTGATAAAAACAGTGGGAGCCATCCTGATTAGATAAAACAATAACCAATCTATTCTTGCAAGAGCGCACGCTAAGTGTTTTCTTCTCTCTCTCTCTCCAGGTAGCGACCATATCACGCCTTAATAAAGATAATAATACGGAATATTGACCGAACCCGCTTGTTATACTGAGCTGGGGAACGTTGGTCCCGCTCCAACTTATAATTGTTATAAGACAGAGCAGGAAATTGGGGATTACCAGAATTCCCGTGCCGCCCAAACGAAGAGAGTGCATGCTGATGCATCATCTTCGGGTGTGTTCATTACAAAGAACTGTTTCTCTGTATCCTCTACGTCCTGGGTATTTGATACCGGATCAGGATTCCAGATATATAATCAGTTACAAAGGGCTACAGAAAGGTAGAGAACTGAGAACGGGTGATAAGTTTCATGAGGCAGAAAACGGGGCAAGTGTTGCAGCCAAGTCTGTTGGTCACTGTCACCCTGTATTACCAATACATTGATTCTCAACAGATGCTATTAGATACCGAACCTGATATACAAAATCATATCAGTCTCTTTATTAGTAAAGAAATGATAAAATTTTGTACTGTTGGATAATGTTTTGAACATTTCCTATATCAAAAGTTGATCGGATCAGGCACGTTATCTAAAAGCATTGATGTTCTAAATCAAACTACAGTTCCTAGTATACAAAACACACACAAGAGGAAGAGTTCAGAAATGAACGAATCCTTCTTGAGGCATTGTAGACTAGGTCATATCAATGCGATCCGACTGGCTGAAGTTACATTTTAGATGCATATTTAAATCAGTTTGAATTTACATCTTGTGAAACTTGCCAGTCATGTCACAAAGATAAGATGACCATAGCTCTGTTTATTGGAAACAGAGAAAGAGTTTTTGAACTCTTGGGACTGATACATGATGATGTATGTAAGGTCTCCTGTCTACACATGCCAGGACTGGTTCTTTATACTTCATTACGTTCTCTGATAATCTCTCAAGATTCAGACATATGTTCTTGTTGAAACACAAGTCCGAACCATTTGAGATATTCACAGAATATAAGTTAGAAGTAGAGAACCAAAGAGGGTATAAGTATTATGTCCTTTGATGCGATCAGGGAGGAGAATACTTGAGCACGGAATTCCTGGACTATTCTAAAGGAGAATGAGATTCTCTCTCAGGATTACTCCTCCGTATACACCATAGCACGATGGTATATCGGGGCGGAGCAATCACACCCTATATGATAAGGTGTGCTCTATGATGAGTACTACTGAGTTACCTATTTCCTTTTTGGAGTTATGCACTTGAGAAGCTGCATACCTATTGAATAGGGTTCAAATCAAATCGGTTGCCTACCACTTCATATGTAATATGGAAAGGGAAGAGCCCATATCTTAAGTTAGTTAAGATCTGGGGTTGACCGGCCTATGTATAAAAGAAAAATCCGGACAAGCTCGAGGCAAGGTCAGTTATGTAGAACTGGAAATGTTCCAGCTATACAAACTACAGCAGATGATTTGGTAGAACCAAAGGATTCAGTAGAGACCAACGAACCTCAGCCTCTCCGCCGATCTAGTAGGGTTCCTCACCCACCTGAGAGATACTTCGGTTTCTCGATGACAGTGGGAGCGAGGATTGCATCATGAGATAATGACCCAACTAGTTTCGAGCTGGCCATCAGGAGTGTGACTCTGTAAGAATGGCTGGATGCTTAGCGATCTGAGATGGAATCCTTATACACCAACAAAGTATGGACTTTGGTTGCTATATCTGAAGGGTTAAATCCCCATCAGGTGCAAGTATATCTTGAGAAGATTACTTGGTGTAGATGGAAAGGTTGAGACTTTCAAAGCTAGACTTGTTAAAGGTTTTCGTCATCGACCAGGCGTGGAAAATGATGAAACCTTTTTCCTGTGGCTATGCTTATGTCCATCCAGATCCTACTTGCCACGGCTACATACCATGACTACGATATCTGGCGGTTGGGTGTCATGACTGCTTTTCTAAATGATGTTTTAGAAGAGAGAGTCTATAAGTACACAGTCAGAGGGCTTCGTAAACAGTGGGAGCAGCGGAAACGTGTACAAGATGCTTTATAGGATAAAGCAGGCATCGCGGAGTTGGAACGTCTATTTTGATGTGGTAGTCAAATAGTTTGACTTCATCAAAAGGGTAGATGAACCTTGTATATACAAAAGGGTAGTGGGGAGTATGGTGGTAATCCTCGTAGAGTACGTGGATGACATACTCTTGATAGGGAAGGAGTTTCCTAAGCTACGCTCGATCAATCTCCGCTTATCACAATGATTCTCCATATACGATCAAAGTGATACCTCCTAAATCCTGGATTTTGGATCCATGAGATAGATCTAATTGGATGTTAGGAGACTCACTAGTTGTAGTGAAATGGTATCAATTGATCCTGGGGAGAATCACTGGAAAGGTTCCAGGGTGATAAGGACGACTGAATGTCAGTCACAGGCATTGTCTTTACCCTCAGTGGAGGGACGGTATGTTGGAAGAGTTCCAAGATAAATACCGTGGCTTACTAGACGATAAAGGCTGGATACATCGCTACTTAAGATGCTACCAAAGAGGCAGTCTGGATGTATATTTGTTCATGAGATGAACTTAGTTCCTCCCATTGAGTGACAATGGAGTTGTGGCTTATGCCAAGGAACGTCTGTCCCATCAGTGATCCAGACATATTCTGAGGCAGCATCACCTGATCATGGGGATGGTTGATCTCCAAGGAGATCGAGGTTAGGAGAGTAGACTCAGAGGACAACACGGCGGATCCACTCACAAAGGCCTTTTCCCAGAGAGAGACTTTTATGGGATGTTTGAGTATGAGATACGACAACCACTGCTATCAGATGGCCCTAGTGCAAGTGGGAGATTGTTAGTTATATGTATGCCCTAGAGGCCATTGCTATACATAGGATGTATATTGTAGTGGATGCTGGGACATATATAGGGAGGACTTTCTTGCTCGACATGATAGTATGCTATCTGGTTACTCTTTACCTTAACGTGTATACTGATTGTCTCTCTGATTACATGTTGTAAAGCCCTTAGGATGTGTACTTGATTACCTGGACTATGATACGGATCATACTAGTGGGGACATGGTAGTCCATAAGTACATCCTTCAAGGTCCCTAGTCGTGGGTGTATCGAGACGGGGCATCGATATACCAGAGTAGACTAGTGTATACCTTCTCGACCCATACAGATGGGCGATGGATGATCCCATATCCATTGGTGTATGACATCGGAGATGATATACGGGTGCTCAGTGGAGACTGGGTACACTGGACGGACTCGCCGAGAACTCCCATATGGTATTATACCTTACGTCAGATGACAGTTCTCTGGTGACACTGGTACAGAGTAGTCTGTTGACCCGAGATCGTCATAGAGTCTTGTGTGGTTCCCACTGTGCTTTGATTTCCACCTTACCGCGTCCAAGAGGGCATGCAAAACGGTGGTTTTTGGGTACAGTCCCGAATCACATGGAGGCAATGAGCGATAGGAGGGGATTCTTCTCTCCCGGTATAGGGAGTTGATGTTGCGCTGTGTTCGATTGGCTATAACCAGAAATCCCTGGCCAGGGTTGCTGAGATTTACTGGTAAGTGTTACCAGTAGTTTCTCGAACTGTTATAGACCTCATATCGACACGACTTATCGAGCTATTGGGGTCTGACGTTTACCACCCCTAGACGAGATATGCGACATATCATACGAACAGACTGGACTATACGGTAAGTGTTACTGGTTGGATTCACAGGAGTATGAGCGGGCTTGCTCGTCGATCTTCTGATCGCTCAATACCCGGGTGGCCGTTACGTTTAGCAGACCGCTTGCGGCTTGTGGGTGCTTGATATGATCATCACCTGCTGCCGGCGTATTGACGAGTCTTTAGAGTCCTACACAGAGGTTTCCTGGCTCAAGCGAAATGAAATAGGAGCGCATATGAGATATGTGCAGGACCGAGAATAATGCGTGTATGTGATACCGTATTCTATTCTCGCGATGAATGTATCGAATGGTTGTATGTGATATAACCTCGTTATCGAATCAAGGATTGATTCGATAAGCCGATACATTGGATATTAGTCGGTTATATGCGATATGACCGGATCGTTAAATCAAGTGTTGATTTAATGATTTAATGTATAATTATATATTTGATATATTACTTTGCATTAAATAGTATTGGTTCACTTAAGATGGATTTTCTCACTTGATATGCACATTGTATATGTGATATATTTTTGTGCACTTGATTGTATCATGTTTGATGATACATGCATGCTTGTGTGTATGTTTCCTTTAAACCATATTTAAGTGAATGGTTAGGGTTTTGTTATCTATTCTTATTTATTTATTTATTTATTTACTTTAAGGCAAGAAACAAAAATGGTTGCTTCTTTTGTTCTTTTGTTGAAGCTTCAAGAAGCTTTAACCATTTTTGTTCCTTTCCTAAACCTAACCATTCATCTAACTATAGTTTACTCTCTACACTTAATCATGGTTGCCAATATGATAAGTATCATATTATTTTCTATTTTGAGGAATACTTATCATATTCTTTCTTCTTCTTCTTCTTCTTCAACAAAGAAGAAACCCTGCCTCCATCAATGGCAACATGAGAAAAAGAGTGAGAAATCCAATGCTAAAGTGAACCCACTTTCTATTTCTTCATCCTCTACCACTTGCCAAGTAGTTTAGGGTGTTTTCTTCCCATGTTTCTTGACTTGGTAAAGTTGGAGCTTGATCTTGTGTTGCCTCGACGTAGATCATCTTCGGCATCGAAGTCGACGACCTAGCCCGCCCATTTCTCCGATGAAGCCGACGCTAGAGCCCGGGATTCGATGATCGCAGCGAGGGGACTTCATCACGGAGCTATGGAGGTGGAGGACCGGATTTACAAAGGTTGTATTTCCGTTCAACTCTTAGTTAAGTTGTTAACTAGTTGCTTGTTTCGCCTAAATTCTAGTTAACGATCCGTATTAGGGTTTGTAGGCACAAGAAAAATTTGAATTTGGCATGGTTGATGCCTTGTGAGACCTCATTAGTGTGCCTAGGAACCCTACATGAATTAGGGTCGAGAAGTGTATACTCTAGTCAAACACCAATGGATATGGGATCATCCATCGCCCATCTCATGGGTCGAGAAGTGTATAAGCTAGTCTACTCTGGTATATCGATGCCCTGTCTCGATACACCCACGACTAGGGACCTTGAAGGATGTACTTATGGACTACCATGTCCCCATTAGTATGATCTGCAGCATAGTCTAGGTAGTCAAGTACACATCCTATGGGCTTTACCAACATGTAACCATAAGACAGTATAAAGAGACAAGTATACATGTTAAGATAAAGAGCAACCAGATAGCATACTATCATATCGAGCAAGAAAGCCATCTCTATATATGTCCAAGCATCCAATATAATATACATCATCTGTACAATACTGGCCTCTAGGGCATACATACAACTAATAATCTCCCACTTGCACTAGGGCCAGCTGCTGTAGTATCGCATACTGAGCATCCCGAAGAGTCTCTCAAACTGTATCTGGGGAATGGCCTTCGTGAGTGGATCCGCTGTGTTGTTCTTCGTGTCAACCCTCCTGACCTCGATCTCCCGGCGATCAACTATCTCCCGGATCAGGTGATACCGCCTCAGAATATGCCTGGATCACTGATGGGACCTGGGTTCCTTGGCCAAAGCCACCGCTCCATTGTTATCGCAATACAAAGGTATTGGATGCTCAATGGATGGAACCACTCCAAGTTCAGTAATGAACTTCTTGATCCAGACAGCCTCTTTGGCAGCATCGTTGGCAGCGATGTATTCAGCCTCCATCGTCGAGTCTGCCACGGTTTCCTGCTTGGAACTCTTCCAGCTAACCGCCCCTCCGTAAAGGGTAAAGCAAAATCCGGACAAACTCGAAGCACGATCAGTTCTTTGCAAGTTTGTGGGATATCCAAAGAATTCTCAAGGATATTTTTTCTACCAAGCTGAGGAACAAAGAGTGTTTGTTGCTCAACATGCTACCTTTTGGAAAGGGAATTTCTTGCAAAAGAAATTATTGGCAAACAGGTAGAACTGGAAGAGGTTCCAGCACCACAAACTACAACTGATGATTTAGTAGAACCAGAGGATTCAGTAGTACCCGACGAACCCGAGCCTCTCCGCCGATCAAGTAGGGTTTCTCGTCCACCTGAGAGATACTACGGTTTTCTCATTGACGGTGGAAGCGAGGATTGCATCATGGAGGATGATGACCCAACTAGCATCGAGCAGGCCATCACGAGTATGGACTCAGTGAAATGGCTGGATGCAATGCGGTCCGAGATGGAATCCATGTACACCAACAAAGTATGGACTTTGGAAGTTGCTCCTGAAGGGGTAAAACCCATTGGGAGCAAATGGATCTTCAAGAAAAAACTTGGTGTAGATGGGAAAGTGGAGACCAAGTTTCCTTTTGTAGATCCATTTGCATCCAACGGGTTTTACCCCAGGTGGAGCAATATCCATGGTCCACACTTTATTGGTGTACATGGACTCCATTTCGGATTGCATTGCTTCCTGCCACTTATCAGAGTCCCTACTGATAATGGCCTGCCTGAAACTGGTAGGATCATCTTCTTCCAAGATGCAATCCTCTCGATCCCCGTCAATGAGAAAACCGTAGTATCTCTCGGGCGGATGAGAAATCCTCCCAGATCTGCGGAGTGGCTGAGGTTCTTCTGGGGTTATTGAATTCTGAGGTTCTGTCAAATTTTCAGTTTCATTTTGTGGTCGCTGAATTTCTTCCAGTTCTACCGAACTCCCACTTGTTTCTTTTGCAAGAAATTGCCACTCTAAAAAGGTGGCGTGGCGAGATACAAACACCTTCTGTTCCTCGGTGTGGTAGAACAGATATCCTGCGGAGTTCTTAGGATATCCCACAAATTTACATAGAACTGAACGTGCCTTAAGTTTGTCCGGATTTTGTACTTTTACATAGGCCGGACAACCCCATATCATAATGCCTTTAAGATACGGCTTCTTACCATTCCATATCTCGAACGGTGTCTTAGGCACAGATTTAGACGGAACATCGTTCAATAGGTACGTCGCTGTCTGAAGCGCATGTCCCCAGAATGAAAGAGGTAACTCAGCACTACTCATCATGGAGCGAACCATATCCAATAGGGTACGATTCCTCCGCTCTGATACACCGTTGTGCTGTGGTGTATAAGGAGGAGTAAGCTGAGAGAGAATACCATTCTCTTTTAAGTAATCTAGGAATTCGGTGCTTAAGTACTCCCCTCCCCTGTCAGACCGTAGGATCTTGATACTTTTGCCTGTCTGGTTCTCTACTTCCTTTCTGAATTCCTTGAATTTCTCAAAAGCTTCAGATTTGTGTTTCATCAGATACACATATCCGAACCTAGAGAGATCGTCAGTGAATGTGATGAAGTACGAGAACCCACCCCTTGCATGTATAGACATCGGACCACATACAGCACTATGTACGAGTCCCAAGAGCTCTGCTGCTCTTTCTCCATGTCCGGTGAACGGAGATTTGGTCATCTTCCCTTTGAGACAAGATTGACAAGTTTCATAAGATGAAAACTCGAACGCATCCAAGAGTCCATCTTTATGCAACTTACTCAGTCTTTTCTCTCCGACATGACCAAGTCTACAATGCCACAAGTAGGATTCATTCGTATCTGAATTCTTCCTCTTGCGTGTGTTTTGTATATTGAGAACTGTATTCTGATTTAGAATGTAGATACCATTAAACAGTGTACCCTCTGCAACCAGTACCTTATCAAGGTAAATGTTCATGATATTCTTTTCAAGAACAAACTTATATCTTTCTTTATCGAGTAAAGAAACTGATATGATGTTGCAAACCATGGAGGGTACATAGTAACAATCGTTCAAAATCATAGTCTTGCCATTTGGCAATACTAGGTGATATTCACCGACGGCTGCCGCATTAACTTGTGCTCCGTTCGCTACTCTGAGCGACATATCACCCGGTGCAACTTTCCTACTTTTTCTCAGTCCCTGCAATAAATTACAGATATGAGATCCTGATCCGGTATCAAGTACCCAGGAGGTAGGGCTGACCGTAAAACAGTTCTCAATTACAAGAACACCTGAAGTAGATGCAAAACCATGCTTCTTCTTCGACTGGGCATCCTGGAAATCCATACTTTCCTCTTTCCCATTCTCATACTCATGACTGTTGTCACAAGTTAGAGCTGAACCAACTTTCCCCAGTCCCGAATAAGAATTCGGATCGGTCAAGCGATACATTTTATTATCTTGATTAGGGCGTGAAAAGGTTGCTGCCTGGAGAGAGAAAAGAAACACTCAGCGTATGCTCTTGCAAGATTAGATTGGTTTATTAATTTATCTAACCAGGATGTCTCCCACTGTTTCCTCAAATCCTTCTTAAAACCTTTTTAAAAGAAGAACTAGCCGGGTTTTAATTCACGTCACAATACTTGCTTAACCTTTCAGCCAGGCTAGTGTCGGTACTTCGAGGGAGGTTTTCCAACGCTTTCGCGAAGTTCCTTAATTAAAGAACCTCTTTTCCCTGGGGGCGTAACCCCGCTAACACCTTTCTTGACACCTACTAGGTTTATAGCATTGATCGTTAAGTGAAATAATCTCCCGAGAGTAAACCAACTCATCAGTGGGATCGGGATCCAACTGTCATTGTGTGATAACCTAGATGGAATCCACTCTAGTCACCACACTCCAGAAGGTATGCTAAACCTGCAAGTTTCAGTTCTTTTGAAACTCCCGATGTGGTTTTTGCCCCTAGGATCCAAGTGACCTTGACTGAGCCAAAATGTCAAAAGATCCTAGTCAAGTTCAACCCGTCATTATCTTGACTGCATTAGACCCACCCGTACGAGTCCTTGACTGAGCCAAAATGACCGCACGACTGTCCTAACCAATCACTTTGTATCCTACGGAAAAATATTACATAGCTACCGTTCACTACGCCTCGGCTGAGCACGAAATACGTAGCACGAATACTAAGCAATATTAATCCGAAACGACGGAGGGCTACGACTGGGTTTTTGGCGAAAAACCCGTTAACGTAATGAACTTGATTTCGTTGAAGGAACGTGACACACCCTTTTGAAAATATAGTGGCGAAAAACTTTTGCTAAAGAGGTCACTCCCGGTGAAGGGATCTCGGCTCTTTCCTCGTCGAATGAGGTGCTGGATATTACAAAATGAATACCTCGATGCAAAGCAAGAATAATCGACTATAGTGAAGTTATTACCCTGACGGAAACTTTTGTCCAAGGGGTCACTCCCGGTGAAGGGATCTCGGCCCTTGCCTCGTCGATTGAGGTGCTGGGCATTCATAACCGAATACCTCGATGCAAAACAAAAAGATGAACGTCCTTGTAATAACAGCTTTTTAAAAAACTTGTTCCAACAACGTCTTTTAGGTTTATTTTCTTGCATTAGTTCTTTTAATGCGTGATATTCTTGCATTAGTTCTTTTAATGCGTCCCATCAATTAATCCTACCATTGCAGAAAACAACCAAAATATGACGTACGCTTATGCCATTCGCATTCGCCACGGGGTCCCGTCATCACTCGTTAGGTTACTTAACTAACGACAGAGCGGGGGCTGGGCTAGCGCGGCTGTAAAACATAAGCAACGCCTAAATAGTAAAGCAATGATAGACATTACAGATCACAGATGAATACATTGGATATACTAGCAATCCGCAATCTTTTCGAGCCTGCAACGAAAAGCGGATTACACGGTCGCGGTGAATAGCCAAATACCCCACCCAAGACCCCTACGGGTGCGGCAAACTACCCGCCAAGTACTTGGCAGTTTATGCACCCCTCCATGGGTCTATCCTAGGAGCAAAAACAGTAAAAAGAATTATACAATGACGGCTACAACCCCGACCCGGTTGTGCGGCCAAACAAATAATATTATTACATCAATTTACATTTACAATGAATGAAAGAAAAACAAAAGCTCATCTCACATCCAACCCGGCTATTCACCCGCGACAGTCCAACAGATTCATATACACATTCCAATATCAAACACAGATCATGTATAACCCCGACTAATCGACTTATAGCGATTAGCCGACGTTCAATACATGCAAGCAACACAGATATAACCATCATAGCCAAAGTGCAGTGAAGTTCGAAAAAAAATACGGAATTATAGGACCCCAAAAGTGAATTTCAGTTCTGGAAAATCTGGGCACATATAATATATCTGAAAAATCCCAAAAAGCCACCAGAAAAACACTGCACGAAAAACGATGCAGAGAGGAAACCAAACTGCGGCGCTTCCGCGGCACATGCCTACCTCGTGCCGCGGAAGCGCGGCGGTTTAAATGAATTAGGTCATCGTTTTTCTTCTGTGTTCAAACAAAACCCTGAGACGAATTTACAAGTATAAAGTTTTTCATTTAGAGCAGAAAAAATTTCAACAGAAACTTAGGGTTTTGTTTTTCCGGTTTTGCGATTTTTCGGTTTCGAACTTCCATACACTTCGCTACCATGCTAGTTTAAGTTTAGTTAGTCTCTGATACCACTGTTAGGTCCACGTTACCTCTCCCGGTACTTTCGGGGTTGCGGAAACGGTAAATCAAAATTTTTTCTAAACTTTGTAACATGGACCGTAAAAGCCGGATCTTTGCTAAACTAAACTAGCATACTTGCTAAAGAGAGTTAGCTACTATGAAGATGGTTATACCTAAACTTGAACTCCTTCTCTTCTTGTTGTTGTTCTTCTTTCTTGTTCTTTGTAGAAGCTTGAATGGTTCTCTTCTCGTCGCCTTCTTCCGTCGAAGATGGATCCACCTCGAAGGTTCGACCTTTGGGCTCTTCCTCGATCTTTGAGTGAACTAGGGTTTCCGGCTTGCTAAACCTTGAACCCTAGAGAGAGTAGAGAGTGTCTAGGGGTTGTTTTCTTTTCAAGGTGAAGGAATCTCAACACATGAGAAGGAATCACCTTGAGCTAAAGGAAGAAGAAGATGAAGAGAGGAGAGAGAATGGATATGAAAGAATGAGCTCTCTTTTTCTTTTTGCAACCATATCAAAAAGAAAAAGAAAAAAGAATTATCTAAATGATAATAATTCAAAATGAGAATAGTTGATGGCAATTTGGAATGACCACTACCATGCTTCATCTAAGCATGAATCAAGGAGGACTTTTTAAAGCATGATGGTGGTCAATATTCAACCATGGTCAACAAGTCAACCATGGTCAACAAGTCAACAAAATCAACCATAACATAATTCTCATTTAATTACTATTATTAATAGATAATTCATAAATCCATTAGGGTTTGGAAAATGATAACTGTCAACTGTGCATACGCACCCGTTCCGAAACCCTAATGAAATACCTCATCCTCCGCCTCAAGCAACTGTGCATACACACCTGCATTCTCGTTCCGAGGAACAAGAATACCAAGATATAAAAGCAACCCCAAATATATATACCAGTATCTGGCTCAAACCAGAGCCTGCCAGTATAATCCGTCCGGACTCCAAACGTGCACAAGTGCGCGGATGAGAACGAACCCTGTCGCAAAACCATGCGACCTCTACTCTGTTTTGCCCAGAGGCGAATACCCTCTGTGTGGGACTCTAAAGACTCGACACTACGCTGGCAGTGGGTTTAACCACAGACCGCAAGCGGCACTAGCTGTGCGTAACGGTCCCCAGGTAGATGCCGACAAGAAGGCTGACGAGGTGAAACCCCATCTGAACTCCTACTGAGTCTGAATGTGACATTCTCCGTACAGTCCGGTCTGTTCGTCTGATACATCGCATGGCGGGCCTAGGGGGGCGGTAAACGTCAGTCCCCTAATAGCGGTACAAGTCGTGTCGGAGTGAAGCCCAATACACCCTGAGATAACACTGGAACCTACCAGTACATCTCGCTTGCCCTGGCCAGGGACTACTTGTGTAATGGCTCTCCTAGACACAGCGCGATGTCAACCCCCAATACCGGGAGAGACGAATCCTGTCTAACCGTCACTGCCTCCAAGTGCTTCGGGACTGCTCCCAACTACTACCTGTTTGCACGACTCAGTAGAGCCGTGGTAGGGTAGTAATCAAAGAACAGTGGGAACACACTCGAGGCGAAGTGACAGTGTCAAGTCAGCGGACTAAGCTGTACTCATGTCACCTGGGAACTGATAACTGACGATAGGTATAATACCAACCATCAGTTCCCGACGAGTCCTGTCCAGTGTACTCGTAACCCAACGAGCACCCGCATACTATCTCAAGTACGACGTACTGACGGCTGTGGGACAGACCGTCTCCCGAGCTGGGATGAGAAGCGCATACGCTAGTCTACTCCGGAGCATCGATGCCCTATCTCGATACTCCCACGACCAGGGACCTGTATAAGGATGTGCTTGTAGATTACCCAGCCCCCACGAGTGTGATCGCCATCACAACGCCGGTAATCAAGCAAAGATCCTAAGGGCTCTACTAATGCGTATAGGTGATATAATAAATAAACACACATGAACACATTAAAGCAGAGATAAACCAAGTAGCATACTACTATATTGAGCAAGATTGTCTGTACAACTGTGAATATCCCAAGCTTCCATCAAGTAATATACATACTAGTATGATACAGTAATGGCCTCTAGGGCATAAACACTAACAAGTACGGCGTGCCACATGTGAGGCGTTGGCTTGACCCTTCTACGGCTGGACCGTTGGTACTGAGGCATGAACTGGATGTTTTTAAACTTGTTTCATGTGTTGAGCTGTATCAGGAAAACTTGGGTGTTTGAATGTTCGATCGGAAAGTTTAACATTTTCTATTTATCTGGAATGGGATACAATAATTGGAATTCACAAGTAGTTATGAGATAACTGAATGAATGTTATAAACATAGCAGTTTAGTCTCACTTGATCGGTTGCCACAGAATTTTGATGTGATCAAAAGTCTGTCGCAGTCACGTAGCGTACGCGGATACTCGCCGGATAAACTTATTAGACTGCTACATCCCTTAGCCCCGACCAAGTGACTATAGGAGAACCCCGTAGCCGAAAGCAACCGTTCAGGTGCTCGTGGTAGCGGTGTTCCTCCTTGGTGCACTTCGTCGACGGCGTCGGGGGTGCGGTCGCCTACTGAAGTTTGCGACGAGCATTCGATCAGGATGTCGGGAATCTTGTTGAATTGCCCGACTTGATATTGAAAAGTGTTTTCGATAATGAGACTAAAATGCGGGGTTTATAATTCTTAGGCATGCGATGTCTAAGAAATTCATTTGTTTAGGCATGCGATGTCTAAAGAGGTTGCGGATTCCAACTGTTACTTATGTTTTACACCCGTGCTAGCCCTGCCTCGCTCTGCCGTTAGTTACCTAACCTAACGGTGCACGAGGGGACATCGAGGCGAATGCGGATGGCATAAGTGTACTTCGTATTTATCTGTGATGTTTAGGTAAATTTTAATGATGGGACTTCATTAATATGATTAATGAAAGAAAAAGAAACCTATGATGTTGTGGAATCGAATTTCTAAATAAAACAGGTAGCTACAGTTCTTGCTTTGCATCGCGGTGTTCCTTGTTGAACATCCTGCACCTTATTCAATAAGGAAAGGACCGAGATCCCTTCACCGGGAGTGACTCCTTTAGCAATAACTGGCAGATGCTACAACCCTCGGTTTGTCTTTTGATTGCTTCTATAGTTTCTGCAATGCACAGTGATATATATGATATATCCCGCACCTCATTCGACGAAGAAAGGACCGACGATCCCTTCACCGGGAGTGACTCCTTTAGCAAAACTAGAAAAGCCTCAAAAGCACTCCATTTTAAAATCATTTGATTCTACAACGATATCAAGTTCATTACGCAATAGGTTTTCAGAAAAAAACCTGTCGTAGCCCTCCGTCATTTCAGATAAGTGGTAGTTAGTATTCGTGCTACGTTTGTTGGCCTGCGTCAAGGCGTAGTGTGCGGTAGCTAACTAGTATTTATCTGCTTATGCATATGATGCAGATTGGATTAGGGTAGTCGAGCGACTTTGTTGGCCTGCGTCAAGGGTCGTGCGGGTGGGTTTAATTCAATCAGGAAATGATGGGTTGATCTTGACTAGCGCACTATGCTTTGTTGGCCTGCGGCAAGATCATAGGACGCTAGGGGCAAAATTATCGGGAATTTCAAGTGTTGAAATTTGCAATGAGATTGCATACCGTCTATGAGATAGTTGGATCCCGATACCCGCTGTGAGTAAGAGTTACTCCTGGGAGAGTTTTACACATTACAATTAGCCGATCAAGTAGGTGTCTAGAAAGGTGTTAACGAGGTTACGCCTCTGGGAAAACGAGGTTTACATTAATTAGGTTCGTGCGAAAGCACGGGGGACCTCCCTCAAAGTACCGACACTGGCCTGGCTGAAAGATTGGCGAACTTGTAGCGTGTAATTAATCTCGGCTAGTCTTTCCTTTTAGGGTTTGAAGGAAGATTTGATAAAAACAGTGGGAGCCATCCTGATTAGATAAAATAATAACCAATCTGATCTTGCAAGAGCGCACGCAGAGTGTTTTCTTCTCTCTCCCTCTCCTGGTAGCGACCATGTCACGCCTTAATCAAGATAATAATACGGATGTATTGACCGAACCCGCATGTTATACTTAGCTGGGGAACGTTGGTCCCGCTCCAACTTATAATTGTTATAAGACAGAGCAGGAAATAAGGGGATTACCAGAATTCCCGTGCCACCCAAACGAAGAGAGTGCATGCCAATGCATCATCTTCGGGTATGTTCTTTATACAGAACTGTTTCTCTATTCTCTACGTCCTGGGTATTTGATACCGGATCAGGATCCCAGATATGTAATATGTTACATAGGGCTACAGAAAGGTAGAGAACTGAGAACGGGTGATAAGTTTCATGAGGCAGAAAACGGGGCAAGTGTTGCAGCCAAGTCTGTTGGTCACTGTCACCCTGTATTACCAATATATTGATTCTGAACGAATGTTATTAGATACCGAACCTCATATACAAAATCATATCAGTCTCTTTATTAGTAAAGAAAGGATATAATTTTGTATTGTTGGACTATGTTTTGAACATTTCCTATATCAAAAGTTGATCGGTTCGGGCACGTTATCTAAAAGCATTGATGTTCTAAATCAAACTACAGTTCTTAGTATACAGAACACATAAAAAAGGAAGAGTTCAGAAATGAACGAATCCTTCTTGAGGCATTGTAGACTAGGTCATATCAATGCGACCCGACTGGCTGAAGTTACATTTAGATGCATATTTAAATTAGTTTGAATTTACATCTTGTGAAACTTGTCGGTCATGTCACAAAGATACGATGACACCAGCTCTGTTAATTGGAAACAGAGAAAGCGTTAGTGAACTCTTGGGATGATACATGTTGATGTATAAAGGTCCCCTGTCCACACATGCCAAGACCGGTTCTTTGTACTTCATTACATTCTCTGATGATCTCTCAAGATTCAGACATATGTTCCTATTGAAACAAAAGTCCGAACCTTTTGAGATATTCACAGAATATAAATTAGAAGTAGAGAACCAAAATACGGGTATAAGTATTATGTCCTATGATGAGATCAGGGAGGAGAATACTAAAGCACGGAAATCCTGGATTATTCAAAAGGAGAATGGGATTCTCTCTTAGCATTACTCCTCCGTATACACCATAGCACGATGGTATATCGAGGTGGAGCAATCACAACCTATATGATAAGGTGTGCTCTATGATGAGTACTACTGAGTTACCTATTTCCTTTTGGGAGTTATGCACTTATGAAGTTGCATGCCTATTGAATAGGGTTCCAATCAAATCAGTTGCCTACCACTTCATATGTGATATGGAAAGGGGAGAGCCCATATCTTAAGTTAGTTAAGATTTGGGGTTGTCCGGCCTATGTCTAAAAGCAAAATCCGGACAAGCTCGAGGCATGGTCTGATATGTAGAACTGGAAATGTTCCAGCTATACAAACTACAGCTGATGATTTGAAAGAACCAAAGGATTCAATAGTTACCAACGAACATCAGCCTCTCCGCCGATCTAGTAAGGTTCCTCACCCTCCTGAGAGATACTTCGGTTACTCTATGACAGTGGGAGCGATGATTGCATCATGAGATGATGACCCAACTAGTTTCGAGCTGGCCAAAAGGAGTGGGACTCTGTAAGAATGGCTGGATGCTTAGCGATCTGAGATGGAATCCTTATACACCAACAAAGTATGGACTTTGGTTGCTAATCTGAAGGGATATATCCCCATCAGGAGCAAGTATATCTTGAGAAGATTACTTGGTGTACATGGAAAATTTGAGACTTTCAAAGCTAGACTTGTTAAAGGTTTTCGTCATCGACCAGGCGGGGATAATGATGAAACCTTTTCCAGTAGCTATGCTTAAGTCCATCCGGATCCTACTTGCCACGGCTACATACCATGACTACGATATCTGGCGGTTGGGTGTCATGACTGCTTTTCTAAATGATGTTTTAGAAGAAAGAGTCTATAAGTACATAGTCAGAGGGCTTCGTAAACAGTGGGAGCAACGGAAACGTGTACAAGATGTTTTATGTGATAAAGCAGGCATCGCGGAGTTGGAACATCTGTTTTGATGGATTAGTCAAAGAGTTTAACATCATCAAAATGGTAGATGAACCTTGTATATACAAAAAGGTAGTAGGGAGTATGGTGGTGATCCTCGTAGAGTATGTGGATGACATACTCTTGATGGGGAAGGAGTTTCCGCTGCTACGCTCGGTCAATCTCCGCTTATCACAAGGATTCTCCACTTAGGATCAAAGTGATACCTCCTAAATCCTGGATTCTGGATCTATGAGATAGATCTAATTGGATGTTAGGAGACTCACTAGTTGTAGTGAGATGGTATCAGTTGATCCTGGGGAGAATCACTAGAAAGGTTCCAGGGTGATAAGGACGACTGAACGTCAGTCACAGGCATTGTCTTTTCCCTCTATGAAAGGACGGTATGTTGGAAGAGTTCCAAGATAGATACCGTGGCATACTAGACGATAAAGGCTGGATACATCGCTACTTAAGATGCTACCAAAGAGGAAGTCTGGGTGTATATTAGTTCATGAGATGAACATCGTTCCTGCCATTGTGAGACAATGGAGTTGTGGCTTATGCCAAGGAACGTCCGTCCCATCAGTGATCCAGATATATTCTAAGGCAGTGTCACCTGATCATGGAGATGGTTAATCTCCAGGGTGATCGAGGTAAGGAGAGTTGACTCAGAGGACAACACGGTGGATCCACTCACAAAGGCCTTTTCCCAGAGAGAGACTTGTATGGGATGGTTGAGTATGAGATACTACAACCACTGCTATCAGATGGCCCTAGTGCAAGTGGGAGATTGTTAGTTATATGTATGCCGTAGAGGCCATTACTATACATAGGATGTATATTGTAGTGGATGCTTGGACATATATTGGGAGGACTTTCTTGCTCGACATGATAGTATGCTATCTGGTTGCTCTTTACCTTAACGTGTACACTGATTGTCTCTCTGTTACATGTTGGTAAAGCCCTTAGGATGTGTACTTGACTACCTGGACTATGATGCGGATCATACTAGTGGGGACATGGTAGTCCATAAGTACATCCTTCAAAGTCCCTAGTCGTGGGTGTATCGAGACGGGGCATCTATATACCAGTGTAGACTAGCGTGTACCTTCTCGACCCATACAGATGGGCGATGGATGATACCATATCCATTGGTGTTTGACATCAGAGATGATAAACGGGTGCTCAGTGGAGACTGGGTACACTGGACGGACTCGCCGAGAACTCTCAGATGGTATTATACCTTACGTCAGATGGCAGTTCTCTGGTGACACTGGTACAGAGTAGTCTGTTGACCCGAGATCGTCATAGAGTCTTGTGTGATTCCCACTGTGCTTTGATTTCCCCCTTACCACGTCCAAGAGGGCATGCAAAATGGTGGTTTTTAGGTACAGTCCCGAATCACATGGAGGCAATGAGCGATAGGAGGGGATTCGTCTCTCCCGGTATAGGGAGTTGATGTTGCGCTGTGTTCGATTGGCTATAACCGGAAATCCCTGGCCAAGGTTGCTAAGATTTACTGGTAAGTGTTACCAGTAGTTTCTCGAACTGTTATAGACCTCATATCGACACGACTTATCGAGCTATTGGGGTCTGACGTTTACCACCCCTAGGCGAGATATACGACATATCAGACGAACAGACCGGACTGTACGGTAAGTGTTACTGGTTGGATTCACAGGAGTATGAGCGGGCTTGCTCGTCGATCTTCTGATCGCTCAATACCCGGGTGGCCATTACGTTTAGCAGACCGCTTGCGGCTTGTGGGTGTTTGATATGATCATCACCTGCTGCCGGCGTATTGACGAGTCTTTAGAGTCCTACACAGAGGTTTCCTGGCTCAAGCGAAACGAAATAGGAGCGCATATGAGATATGTGCGGGACCGAGAATAATGCGTGTATGTGATACCGTATTCTATTCTCGCGATGAATGTGTCGAATGGTTGTATGCGATATAACCTAGTTATCGAATCAAGGATTGATTCGATAAGCCGATACATTAGATATTAGTCGGTTATATGCGATATGACCGGATCGTTAAATCAAGTGTTGATTTAATGATTTAATGTATAATTATATATTTGATATATTACTTTACATTAACTAGTATTTTTTCGCTTAAGATGGATTTTCTCACTTGATGTGCACATTGTATATATTATATAGTTTTGTGCACTAGTTTGTATCATGTTTGATGATACATGCAAACTTGGGTGTATGTTTGATTAAACCATGGTTAGTTAATGGTTAGGGTTTCATTTGCTTTATTTATTTATTTATTTATTTCATTTTGGCTTAAGATAAAATGGTGGCTTTCTTTGGATTTTGTTGAAGCTTCATGAAGCTTTGAAAAAGCTTTGACCATTTTATTTTATTCCTTAAACCTAACCATTAAACCTAACCCTAGTTTATTCTCTACACTTGACCATGGTTGAGATATGATAAGAATCACCTTATTTTCTATTTATCAAGAATTCTTATCATATTCTTTTTCTTCTTCCTCTTCTTGTTCAAGAAGAAAAAGCTTGCTAGCTTCAATGGTGATTTGAGAAAAAGAGTGAGAAATCCAATTCTAAAGTGAACCCACTTCCTATTTCTTCATCCTCTACCACTTGCCAAGTAGTATAGGGTGTTTTCTTCACAAGTTTCATGACTTGGTGAAGTTGGAGCTTGATCTTGTGTTGCCTCGACATAGATCAACTTCGGCATCGAAGTCGACGACCTAGCCCGTCCATTTCTCCGATGAAGCCGACGCTAGAGCCCGGGATCCGATGATCGCAGCGAGGGGACTTCATCACGGAGCTATAGAGGTGGAGGACCGGATCTACAAAGGTTGTATTTCCGTTTACTTAGCAGTTAAGTTGTTAACTAGTTGCATGTTTCGCCTAATTTCTAGTTAACGATCTGTATTAGGGTTTCTCGGCACATGTAAAATTTGAAATTGGCATGGTTGATGCCTTGTGAGACCTCATTAGTGTGCCTAGGAACCCTACATTCTTGACGCCCTTTTACTATCAAAAGAGGCGAGAGATTCGTTAATCAAGGCACTACAGAAGCCGGAGTAATTCCAAGCTTTTCTCGCCGAAGAAAAGATGAAGGATGAATTGGAAGAAGTGCTCACGGCCGATGTTAATTTTGGCGATGAAGACCTTCTCCTAGGGACGTGCGAACACAATCGCCCCCTCTATGTCTCAGGATACTGCCACGATATAAAAATAGGCAAAATCCTGGTCGACAACGGATCTTCCGTTAATCTCCTTAATGTGCGGGTGTTAAAGGAAATCTGCATGAGTGTCCAGCACCTTGCTCGGGATAAGATCACCATCTCCGGGTTCGACTCCCAATCATCAAGAACTCTTGGGTCTGTGATACTGACGCTACGCTTTGGGCTGCTCATCACGGACATTAATTTCCACGTCATAGACGCCAAGACATGCTACAATGCTCTGCTCGGCCGACCATGGTTACACGAGTATAATATCATCCCTTCTACACAGCATCAGTGTATGAAATATTTTAAGGATGGTCTCGAGTATACCGTGATGGGAGAACTGAACCCGTTCTCCGTGAACGAGGTCCGCAAATATGAAGATGCCAAATACTTCTTACCGGATTTCGAAGACACGGAAAGGTGTCACAAGCCGGAGAACAAGGCTAACGCCACCATCCCTGTCTTCGGGACTGATACCGAGGAGGAAGAGGAGATGGTTTATGCGGGTCCACCCCAATAAAACAAACCGGGACCATCCACTCCTACGTTGATCTTTGGTAGTGACTCAGAAGATGAGGTCCATGCTGTATTCTCTGCTCGGCCTTCAATACAAACGTCCACTGACGAAGAGCAAAATCTACAAGTCGCCATGGTTCCACTTAAACATCATAAAGAACTGGATGCGCTCGATACCTACAGTGTAGAGGAGCTGCGGACGTTCTATATCCCTCCCAGGCGAAAAGGCGAAAAGGCAATTCTATTCTACCGCTCTGAAGAAACCAAAGCGGAGAAAGAAACCTGGCACGGTATGGATCCTACGCTTGACAGGCTTCAGCCCATCCGTCTGCCCAGATATTATACAGAAGGCTTGAAGAGGTTGCTGAAGCGCCATGGGATATCCTTCAAACAGACCGCTCGAAAAGCCAAATTCTATGACAGGGTTTGGAACGTTCCCGGGACTCAGCACAAGTTGCCTAATGGGAGAATTGAAACAATCGGGCTTGGTTACATTCGGTCCAAGAAACGAGAGCTACTCCATGATTGCTACGTCGTGCATGACTTCAATGAAGAAGCGGATGCTCAATGGGAGGACGGTAATCCTGAACCAGCAAAAGTTCCTGATGCAAAAGTGCCCAGTCCGTCGTTCGAAGAACAAATGGACAAACTTATAAGGGAAGCTGGTCAAAAACTCCGAGACGACCACAACCGCGAGATGGCCATCATTGTCCCAGTGATGAAGAAAAATGGGACAGTACGCATATGCGTGGACTTCTAGGATCTCAATAAGGCTTGCCTGAAAGACGATTTCCCAGTGCCAGTCACTGAGCTGATGATAGATAACACGTCTACTCACGAAGTTTTCTCCTTCATGGATGGCTCATCAGGATATAATCAGATCAAGATGCATCCCGAAGACCAGAAGCACACCGCTTTTCGGACTCCTCTGGGAATATTCTGTTATAAAGTGATGCCCTTCGGTCTAAAGAACGCCGGTGCTACTTTTCAGAGGCCCATGACGAAGATCTTCGATGACCTTATACACGAAATCGTCGAATGTTATATTGACGATCTCGTGGTTAAAAGCAAATCATACGAGGAACATCTCGAGCATCTGAAGACCGTATTTCAACGCCTTCGACAATACAACTTGAAGATGAACCCTCTCAAGTGCGCATTCGGAGTTTCCTCAGGCAAATTCCTAGGATTCATCATCCGACACCGAGGTATCGAAATAGATCCATCAAAAATCAAGGCGATCATGGAAATGCCTCAGCCAAGGACTCTCAAACAGCTGCGGTCTCTCCAAGGGAAGCTCGCATATATACAGCGATTTATAGCCAACCTTTCAGGAAAGTGCCGTCCTTACAGCTACCTGATGAAGAAGGGAACCCCATTCGTCTGGGACCAAAAATGCCAAAGCGCGCTAGACAAGATCAAGCAATACCTGCAGAACCCGCCAGTGTTGGCTGCTCCGGTCAAGGGAAAGCCTCTCATTCTATATACAACCGCCCTCGAAGGTTCCTTAGGCGCATTATGGGCACAAGAGAACGACCAAGGGAAAGAAAGAGCACTCTACTATTTGAGTCGGGTTCTACTGGGGGAAGAAAGCAACTATTCCTCTATTGAAAAACACTGCCTCGCGTTGATCTTCGCGATAACAAAGCTCAGGCACTATGCGTTGGCGCATGAAGTCCGTCTCATTTCGAAGGGGGACCCCCTTAAGTATTTAATGTCGAAGGCCATATTGACGGGGCGACTCGCTAAATGGGCCTTACTCTTGATGGAGTTCTCGATAACCCATCAGTCTCTCAAGGCAGTGAAAGGCCAAGCCATCGCCGACTTCCTCGCTGAGCATCCGATACCTGCTGATTCTCCTCTGAATTGCGATCTTCCAGACGAACATGCATTTGACGCGATCGACGGAGGTGATACCCGATGGGAGCTTTATTTCGATGGAGCATCCTCCATGAAGAAGCGCAAACAAAGTACCCCTATAATCAAATCAGGGGTAGGCCTTATCTTCGTGACTCCACAAGGAGGGATAATGCACTTTGCCTTCTCCTTGACAGAGCCGAGGACGAATAATGGGGCTGAATATGAAGCTTTGATAGCAGGCCTCGAGATCACCATCGACATGGGAATTGAAAACCTCCTCATATACGGAGACTCCCAACTGGTCGTTAGTCAAGTAAACGGCGACTACCAGACGTGCAAGACAGAGTTGGTGAAGTACGGCAAAAAGGTGCGACAACTGTTGACCCAAATTCCTTCCTACACTTTGGAAAACATACCGCGTGCAGAAAACAGCAAAGCGGATGCGTTGGCCAAGCTCGCTAAAGAACTGGCTGACGAGAACCTCGATGACGTCAGAATCGTAGTACAAAGCCATCGGGTGCTTGCCCCAGCAGAAATATCTCCGGAATCATCTGAAGAAAAGGGAGCGACTGAGCAGACGACCTTGCAAATAAAAGATCGGGAAAAGGCCGAGGATTGGAGAGAAGTCTTTATAGACTACTTCAAATACCGTCGAACGCCCGAAGATGCGTCCTCAAGACATCAGCTTATGAAACGAGCTCTGTCTTTCGCCTTCGTCAATGATACTCTTTACAAGAGGTCGTTTAATTCTCTGTGGTTGAGATGTCTGGGACATGAAGAGGCAAAAAGAGTCGTTCAGGAAGTTCACGACGGACTCTGCTGTTCTCACCAAGCAGGCCCGAAGATGAAGTTGAAGATCAAACGGATGGGCTACTACTGGCCCACGATGATTCAGGACTGCCTCGAATATGCGAAGCAATGCCACTCATGCCAGATTCATGGGGACTTTATCCATCAGCACCCAAATCCTCTACATCCAACGGTGGCTAGCTGGCCGTTTGAAATGTGGGGTACTGACATAGTTGGCCCCATCGAACCAGCATCGTCTAGAGGACATCGTTTCATCTTGGCGACGACTGACTACTTCTCCAAATGGGCAGAAGCAGTACCGTTGAGGGAAGTGAAGACGGAGAATATCCTCCATTTCTTCAAGTCGCACGTCATCTACCGGTTTGGAACTCTACGACGGATCATCTCCGATAACGGGCCAGCTTACAGAAGCCACAAGATCAGTCGCTTCGCGCAGCAGCATAATATAGACTGGAGGTATTCCTCGGTTTATAATCCGCGAGCTAACGGTATAGCTGAGGCTTTCAATAAGACCTTGACGAAGATCGTAAAGAAAACGGTGTCCCGAAATAAGAAGGACTGGCATGAGAGACTGCAAGAAGCTCTCTGGGCATATCGAACTACGTTCAAAACAGCCACGAAGGCGCTGCCGTGGCGCAACAGCTTCCGTACCGAATACCAACGCCGTACGCGTTGGTATTCGGTACGGAAGCTGTTGCGCCACGGCAGCGCCCCGGCCGTCTTACCGAGGCCAAAATGCGGAATCAAAAATTTTCCTTACTTGGAAACTGGCGCTACCGCGGACAATGAAAAACCCGGATCGTTAACCATTAACCTATACTAGCAAACAAGAGATGGGAAGAGAAGTATACCGAGTGATCCGAGTCCTCCGGTCTTCTCGTCATCGTCCCGATCTCCCGCGGAAAGTCTTGTCTCCACATCGTCGCCTCCTCGCCGGAAGGGCACCACATCGCCTGCGTCTTTTACGGGCTCCCGCCTCAATACCGAGGCAACTCGGGCATGAAGCCGGCAACTCGACATGCTCAAGATATGCTGTAGAATGTGTAGTGTAGAGGCTATGTCTCATTTGGGGTTTGTTGCCTTTGAAGATGATGGAGGAATCAAGATTAGAAAAATGGTGCTTGCATTTTTCTAGCATGAAAATGAGATCAAGAATGAAACTCTCAAGATGAAGCTCTCATCTTCTTCTTCTCTCCAAAAAATGAAAACCTTCTCATAATAGAATGGTGGAGGAAAGAATATGAAAGCAAGAGGGAGGTGAGTGTAGGAAAAGAGAGAGGGTGACCATATCCAAACATCATCATAACAAATTCACATCAACCTCCAATCACCTCAAATCAACATAAAGCAAGTGATGATGATAGATAAGAATGGTATCAAAAAGATGCTTTTATAATATCTCATCTTACAAATAAACCCTCCACAAAATGTTATTTGCAAACTTGCAAATAACACCCTCCATCGGAAAAGTACGGCCGGGAAAGAACAAAGGAAAACCGGCCGGGACTGAATGCAAACAGGCAACTCCAGAAAACTGGTCCCGTAATAAATTACAGGAAAACCCCGACACTGTGCATACACACCCGCATCTGTATTCCGACCGGATACAAATGCAATGAGACAAAATCTACACTGTACTAAACTAGGATCCGGCTTAAACCAAAGCCGGCTAGTAATATCCGTTCGATCCTGATCCGTGCAATACCGCACGTATCTGATCGAACCCTGCCATATAACCATACGGCTACTAGTACAAAACTGTCCGATCCTGATCCGTGCAATACCGCATGTATCTGATCGGACCCTGCCATATCTCCATACGGCCTCTACAGCGTTTCGCCCGAAAGCTGAGTAACTGAAAGTGTGGTGGACTCTAAAGACTCGTCAATACTATGGCTGTGGATTTAACCACTAGCACGTCAGAGGTATTAGCCAATACGTGACGGGCCACCAGCTATTGACCAAAAAGGACGTTGATGAGCGAACTCATCCTGACACCCTACTGAGCCTGTCAGTGACAATATCCGTACAGTCCGGTCCGTTCGTCTATGAGTATCGCATGGCGGGCCTAGGGGGTTGGTAAAAGTCAGACCCCCAAAAGCGGTACAAGTCGTGTCGGAGCGTAGCCCAGAACACCCTGAGATACTACTGGAATACCTACCAGTAAATCTCCTGCCTCGGCCGAGGGCTTTGTGTAATGGCTCTCCTGGACACAGCGCGACCTCACCCGCAATACCGGGAGAGACGAACCCCTGCAGATCCGCTCACTGCCTCCATATGGCTCGGGACTGTACCCAACTAAAACCTGTTTGCACGACTCCTTTGAGCCGTGGTAGGGTAGTAATCAAAGCACAGTGGGAACTCACACGAGACAAATGACGATCTCAGGTCGATGAACTAACCTGTACACATGTCACCTGGGAACTGCTATCTGACGTATGGTATAATCCCAACTAGCAGGTTCCCGGCGAGTCCTGTCCGGTGTACTCATAACCCAATGAGCACCTGTATACATCTTAGATGAACCAACTGACACCAGTGGCTTGTGAGACCGGCCACTGCCCCTCGTCGGGGTCTCGACTGTATACACTAGTCTACTAATGGAGTATCGATGCCCTGTCTCGAAACTCCTATGACTAGGGACCTTTTAAGGATGTGCTTATAGACTACCAGCTCCCACGTATATGATCGCCATCATACTGCTGGTCGTCAAGCAAGAATCCTAGGGGCTCTATCAACGTGTAATAGAGACCTGTTAGGTCACCTAAAGCAGTACACGATGATAAAGATGAACCAGATAGCATACTATCATCTCGAGTAAGACTATCCTACCGGGATAGGTCCTCCCTCAATCATTGCAATCACGTGCCTGTGATCCAATAATTGACTCTGAGGGCACTATCTCCAACAATCTCCCACTTGCACTCAAGGCTAATTATTGCGATGTCGCATACTCACAGCCCGTGTGATACCGAACACCCAACTCCTCTACTAGTCAGTCTCACAAAGCTCGTTTGCGAAACTATTGCGTTCGAGGAAAAAGCCTCAGTGAGTGGATCCGCTGTGATGTTTATTTCTATGTCTCTCTATATCTCAAGTTCGCGGAGAAAACCATCTCCCGAAATGAGCAATACCTGTCTTAGAATGTCTGGATGTCTGATGGGACCTAGCTCATAAATGAACTCCAAATCCAAACTTCTTAGACTGCATCGACAACTGAACTTGATCAGTATCCTGCGCCATGCCTCCCTCAGTATCGCCTTGGACCACCTGTCCAAAATACTGCCCCTCGTCAGAAGGAGAAACTAAAACTCTGACAGCCACTCTGCCATCCATGTCACCTTGGAAGCCTGGAGTGATAAGCGTCTCCTAAAGGAGGCAGCCGTTATCATATCCCTAGAACATTCACTTATGTTCTAAAACTGCTTCCGACTGTTCCTCCAGGATTGGATCAATATCAACTTATTTCATCTAGTGCAAGAACAACATCTGGTGTGGTACTTGACATCTCATGATTGGCTCAATTGCCTAAGCAAGTGACCTGTCAATCATGCGTATCCCTCTCCCCTTTAGTCTGTAAGACACCTTTAGAGAGGGTGACTCCATTACCTGCAGGTGTACTACCGTGCCAGGAGTCGTCCATTCTAAATACTCATAGAATGCTGTCAAGGTACCCAGATTAGGAAACCACCTAAATCTAGATCTAAAACCATAGATCTAGTAACCAGAATGTCTGATATAATATCCAAGTCCTGTGTGGAGAAACCACTGTGTGACAACCAAAGTATAACCGATCGTATTGTAGGAGTTTCCTTTCCTACTCTGTGTATGTCATCCAAAACCAGGACATCACACCCTACTACCTTCTTAACAGATCCACCCCCTTATTCTGATGACGTCAAACCTATGACTGTCACATCAGAA
Organism: Agapanthus africanus; assembly: GCA_030015575.1. Lineage (NCBI taxonomy): Eukaryota > Viridiplantae > Streptophyta > Magnoliopsida > Asparagales > Amaryllidaceae > Agapanthus > Agapanthus africanus. The sequence continues at coordinate 255,916,583 of CM057349.1, forward strand.
ATAGATGATCTATCTCCGCTATATCTGCTTTAGTCTATAAATAGACATAAGCCACCTGTCCGCCAATGCTTCCGCTGCTCCCACTGACTACGACAACCCTCTGGCAGAGTCATACACACGTACACTTCTGAAGCTAGTTCAGAATGACGCTATACTCATCCTCCTGCCGGGTCTCGCGGTCTGGAACAACAGCAATGGCAAGTGTGGGTAAACAAGAACTTCCCTGTCACCGTCCTTGAGGCTACCGGAGTACCTCTCGGGTACCTGAAGTTACCCACCTTATCTGCGGAGTGGCCAATGGAATGTCAAATCAGATTGAATCTTTAGGTTCCTTATCAAATCTTCAGTAATCGTTTGCGGTTCTGGAATCACTTCCAGTTCTACCATACTCCCACTGCTGTTTTCTGAAAAATCCATTTCTTTTAAAAATGTGGCGAGTCAAGAACAATATCACTATTGATCTTCCAGATGGTAGAAAGTCAACCCTCGTCATAGCCTGGGTCAACCCACAAACAGCCATTACAGAAACGTGCCTTGAGTTATCCGGAGTCTGGTTTCAAGCATAAGCCGGACAACTCCCCGTATCTTAACAATGTCAATATATGAACTGTTCTATATCCAAGAAATAGAGGCACTGATTTAATTGAACCAGATTCAAATCATGCAGCTGTCTCCAGTGCATGTCAACTAAATGGAAGGAGGCCGATCAGCGTTACTCAACTTAGGAGTACTTCCAATTATGAGTAACCTGAAAGAGAAGCAATTTCTCTTTATCATTACTATCAACTGAATACCATACACAAGTATCTACATCTTCGATCACTTTGAAGAATCTCGATACTTGCAATACTTGGTTCTCTACTCTATTCAAATACCTATAACTCCTCAAAACTTAGACCCTGTGTTTCTACGAAACACATGTCTAAGAACTAGAGAAGTTAAAAGTAAACAGAATATAGTATGAGGACCAACCCCTCTGTCCTAATGGACACTGGACAACATACAATACTCTGTATAAGTCCGCTGAGTCTAACAACTCTTTCACTGTGCGTCGTAGGTTGAAAACTGTACTTATGGTTAAGAAGAATTACACCGCTGTTTAATGCTCCTTACCTAACCATCCACTGATATAGGTAAATGTCATCGACATAATATCAAAAGGTATATCTCACTCTATGAAAATAGACGTACAGATATATCAATTTGAAATTGGTGCACAACAGCGGATATTCAAAACCAAATATTTGCCGACCGGCAAACAGCCCAGGTGATCTCCTCAAATATCACCGATTACAACGAATCCCGATATGATGAGGATGATCACCTAATTCCCAATAACTTACTCCCACTCATCATCTGTAAAACCATACAGATGTGAGAATCCAACCTGGTAAATACATACCCTGGAGTAAGTGTCTAATCGGGAAATCAGTTTTCTTTTAACAGTACACAGTGAAACTTGAAACATTGAAATGTTTCGATGGGGTATCCTGGTATTCCTAGTAATGCCTCTACCATTATCCAGATTCACAACTGTAACCGTATATCTCTTTGCCATCTGTCCAAATCCCTTTATATGTCTTTAGTCATTACCGTCTGCACACCCCCTTAGGCCAAATGGTTTTCTTCCTTCCCTACCGTTCGGCACCAGCCTATGGTTTGGAAGAAGACTATCCAGTAAGCATAATGGGTGTACTGTCCTAAACCTAGGAGCACTCGCAATGCGAGAGAAGGTGAAGATAAAAGACAACCGAATAAACCTTATTCCTATTTCTCCTGGACCAGAATCCATCCCCGAACTGGAACAAGTTCCTTTCGAGTTCGTATATAACCATACGATGGAGTATCCAAATAAACTGTGGATCTTCGTAGTGATACGGAGTGTCCTGGAGAAATACAAAGGTGATTTAGGATTGGCGAAGAAATACTTGGTTCGGTCGTGAATAGCAGTTGCAATTTACTTTGCCCTCTTACTAATCCCTTGCTTTGTCTTAATCTTAATACCTTCTGCACACCGTTTAGGCTAATTGGTTTTCTTCATTCCCTACCGGTCGGCACCAGCCTAAGGTTTGGAAGAAGACTATCAAACTTGCGTAATAGGTGTGCTATCTCCTAAACCAAGGAGTACTCACAACTTGAGAGAAGGTAAAAGGGAAAAGACAACTGAATAATCCTATTCGTTTTCTCCAGAACCAGAAACCATCCTCGAAGTCCTTCGAGTTCGTATATAACCATACGATGGTTTTGTCCAATGGAAGTGGACGTTCGTAGTAATACGGGGTGTCCTGGAGAAAAGGGTAAAATTAGGAGTGGCAATGAGGTCTGCAACTCTGACAATCCAAAAGCCTGTGTTAAGAAGGTTCGGTCAACTTGGTCACTGAGTCATAGTCCAGGGTCGGGTTAATGGTCGCTGCCAAAGAGAGAGAAAAGAAACACTCAGCGTGCACTCTAACCTAGATCAGAATGGTTATCACTTTATCTAATCTGGAAACCTCCCACTGTAACCTCAAATTCTCCTCCAAACCTGAAAGAAGAATTAGTCGGGATCACCCGAGGAGTAAACCAACTCATCAGTGGGAATCGGGATCCAACTATCATCGCATGATAACGTGACGGAATCCGCTCACGGTATCACACTCCAGAAGGTATGCGCATGCCTGGCAAGTTTCAGTTCTTTTGAAACTCCCGATGTGATTTATACCCCAAGCGGTTTATGACCTTGACTAGGTCAACAAACCATAAACCGCCAGTCAAGTTCAACCCGTCATTATTCTGGATTGCATTAAACCCACCCATACGTGCCCTTGACTAGGTCAACAAGGCCGCACGACTGTCTTAACCAATCCCACTTATGCAACAAACAAGTACCACTTAGCTACCGAACACTACGTCTTGACTAGGTCAACAAACGCAGCACGAATACGAAATAATACCTGTAGGAAATGACGGAGGGCTACGGCTGGTTTTTGGCGAAAAACCTTTAACGTAATGAACTTGATATCGTTGAAGGAACTGCATAGCCTTTTATAAAAATATAGTCCGAAAACCTTTACTAAAGAGGTCACTCCCGGTGAAGGGATCTCGGCTCTTTCCCCGTAGAATGAGGTGCAGGATATTCCAACTGAATACCACGATGCAAAGCAAAAGTAATCGGCTATAGTGAAGTTATTGCCCTGACGCAAACTTCTGTCCAAGGGGTCACTCTCGGTGAAGGGATCTCGGCCCTTGCCTCGTCGACTGAGGAGCAGGATATTCCAAATGAATACCACGATGCAAAACAAAAGTGAACGTCCTTGCAATAACAGCTTTTTGAAAAATGTTCCAACAACATCAGAATAGGTTTGTTTAGCTTGCATTGATCCGAATCAACGCAGTCCCATCAATTGATCACACCACAAAGAATGAAAATATACTGACGTACGTATATGCCATCCGCATTCGCCACTGGGTCCCGTCATCACCCGTTAGGTTAGCTAACTAACGACAGAGCGGGGATTGGACTAGCGCGGATGTAAAACATATACAACATCTACTAATATATATACCAATATATTATATTTCGCTCAAGGCGTGAATAAAATGCAACATCACAGAAATGTACAGCATCACAGAACAATACAGATATCTGGAAGCCCCGGGTTTCACAGAGCCGCTGCTGAAACCCGACGTTCCCCTGGTCGTCTGGATAGCCTGTGCAATGAAATCCTAGACCCCTACGGGCGCGGCAAGTCACCCGCCAAAACCTGAAGCGAGGCAGCCCCCTTCAGCTCCGTGAATGGACCACCCAGCACTTTACGGAATCCGGTAACTTGGGCACCCCTCCTGGGTCAACCTGTACCCCCTACGAGTGCGGCGAATAGCTCGCCAATTCCAGACTGAAGCCCCCTCCGTCTCAATGCCCTGAGATGCGGGCCCGTTGCCCTCTAGAACCCGGCTATCCGTGCACCCCTCCGCGGGGTAATCCTAGTACAGAAAGTAAAATATACATACACCGGGTACATCGACCGCAACCAGGTCGTGCCCCAAAAGAATAATACAAACAGGCAGTGACGGCAGTCCACATGTCGGACGCTCGCCCCGCAATATCAAATGTACATAATACAACAGAAACTGTACTAGCATTGCATCCAGGCTATCCCCCACGACCGATCCGCAACAACACAGCATAAATATAGAACATCAACGTGAAAGTCACGTTCGCAAATCCGTCTAACCGGGCTATAGCAGTTAAACGGGATTTACCGATCAAGTGACATTCACGGTCGCAGATATAATGTAAATACTGTGAAAAAATGTGTTTAAAATATCCGATCGATCAAAAAATTAACAAGTAGGCCCCCAAGCAATACTGTAGCACTCACAGAAAATCTGGGCCCAAATTTAATATTCCAGAAACCCTATTTTAAGCCCAGAAGCCTACTGGAAAAATTCGACAGATCGATCACTCCAAACTGCGGCGGAACCGCGGCGACAAGGGGGTTTTCGCCGCGGTTCCGCGCTCCAATTGAAAGATCATCGTCTTGAATTTCTCCAGAATTCTTAGAACTTCCAGTACATCATTCTGCAATCACCTGAAAAAATTTTCGAGCCCGGAAAAAATCGACAGAAAACTGACGCATGCAAAAACGCGGTTTTTGGAATTTTGGTCGATCGGATAAGTAAAACACATTAGAACAAGCTAGGCAAGGTTAATGGCGTGGCTCTGATACCATGTTGCGCCACGGCAGCGCCCCGGCCGTCTTACCGAGGCCAAAATGCGGAATCAAAAATTTTCCTTACTTGGAAACTGGCGCTACCGCGGACAATGAAAAACCCGGATCGTTAACCATTAACCTATACTAGCAAACAAGAGATGGGAAGAGAAGTATACCGAATGATCCGAGTCCTCCGGTCTTCTCGTCATCGTCCCGATCTCCCGCGGAAAGTCTTGTCTCCACATCGTCGCCTCCTCGCCGGAAGGGCACCACATCGCCTGCGTCTTTTACGGGCTCCCGCCTCAATACCGAGGCAACTCGGGCATGAAGCCGGCAACTCGACATGCTCAAGATATGCTGTAGAATGTGTAGTGTAGAGGCTATGTCTCATTTGGGGTTTGTTGCCTTTGAAGATGATGGAGGAATCAAGATTAGAAAAATGGTGCTTGCATTTTTCTAGCATGAAAATGAGATCAAGAATGAAACTCTCAAGATGAAGCTCTCATCTTCTTCTTCTCTCCAAAAAATGAAAACCTTCTCATAATAGAATGGTGGAGGAAAGAATATGAAAGCAAGAGGGAGGTGAGTGTAGGAAAAGAGAGAGGGTGACCATATCCAAACATCATCATAACAAATTCACATCAACCTCCAATCACCTCAAATCAACATAAAGCAAGTGATGATGATAGATAAGAATGGTATCAAAAAGATGCTTTTATAATATCTCATCTTACAAATAAACCCTCCACAAAATGTTATTTGCAAACTTGCAAATAACACCCTCCATCGGAAAAGTACGGCCGGGAAAGAACAAAGGAAAACCGGCCGGGACGGAATGCAAACAGGCAACTCCAGAAAACTGGTCCCGTAATAAATTACAGGAAAACCCCGACACTGTGCATACACACCCGCATCTGTATTCCGACCGGATACAAATGCAATGAGACAAAATCTACACTGTACTAAACTAGGATCCGGCTTAAACCAAAGCCGGCTAGTAATATCCGTTCGATCCTGATCCGTGCAATACCGCACGTATCTGATCGAACCCTGCCATATAACCATACGGCTACTAGTACAAAACTGTCCGATCCTGATCCGTGCAATACCGCATGTATCTGATCGGACCCTGCCATATCTCCATACGGCCTCTACAGCGTTTCGCCCGAAAGCTGAGTAACTGACCAATAAATGGTCACTTCCTGAAGAAATACTACGCCTAACGAGTCACAGCCTAGGTCAATAATAGATGACGATGACTATGTCCGCTCGCTATCTTCCTAAGCCCAAACTCTATGAGTAGTAGCCGGCCTTCTCCTAATGACGGACCGAAACGTCCGTAAACTAATGACGGACCGAAATGTCCTTAAACTAATGGCGGACCGAAACGTCCTTAAACTAATGACGGACCGAAACGTCCTTAAACTAACGAAGGACCGAAACGTCTTTAAACTACTACCGCAGCATCCTTAGGCTGACAAGATGAATAAAAAAATAAAATAAAATAAAAATATATATATATATATATATATATAATAAATGGTATGTCCATAAGCAAAATGGGCACGGATGAAAACCCGAAAGGGCTCCGTGAGTAAAAACAGCAGGGCTACCGGCGAGTCTTGTGAAAACCCGAAAGGGCGCAACCTCGTTAAAAAAAAGAATAAAAAGAATATAAAAAACGGTATGTCCATAAGCAAAATGGGCACGGATGAAAACCCGAAAGGGCTCCGTGAGTAAAAACAGCAGGACTACCGGCGAGTGTTTGTGAAAACCCGAAAGGGCGCAATCTCGTTAAAGGACACTTACAGGGTCCTCTCGACCTTGTAAGGAGAAACCACCCGCGTGAGATCCTTACGACTCACAAGGGAGCAACACACTTAGGGATCCCTACGATTCCTAAGGAGAAAATACACTTGCGAGATCCTCACGACTCATAAGGAGAACTCTCTTATGGGATCCTCACGGCTCATAAGATTTGAAAGTCTTAAGTTACAGAGACCTAAACCTGTGCTTAAGCAACCCCCACAACCTTCGATATTGCCCTACAAGTGGTTCAATTCTGACCCTTGTATACAATCCACGGGAGCGAATAAACATTTCCCTAACCAAGTCCCATCCGTGACTGGGGATATGTACGCATGATGAACAACCCTTATAAGTCCTCTCGACTTACAAGGAGAAAACCCTCTTGTAGGATCCTTACGACTTACAGAGGAACATGCACTTAGGAATCCTCACGATTCCTAAGGAGAAAATCCACCTACAAGATCCTCACGACTTGTAGGGAGAAATACCTTTGTGAGACCCTTACGGCTCATGAAGTCAAAAGCCTTAGTCGAAAGGACCCTAACCCTGTTCGCTAAGCCACCTTTGTTCGACATCGACAGAGGCAAATGATGATTCGCTCCTGGCAACATCCCAGTTTTAGCGGTGCTGATGCCGAAATCGGTGTCTAATTCCAGGCTTACGGCGAAAAGACAGCAAGCCACGCATGCATACGAAATAGCCGAAATGATGGGGCAACTTGCAGTAAAAATCAGCAAGTAAAAAAAATGTATGCATGCAAAATAGCCGAAATGATTGGGCAACACACAATAAAAAGCAGCGAGTAAAAATAAAATAAATAGCCGAAATGATTGGGCACCGCGAAAAATAGTCGAAATGATTGGGCAATCGCGACCTTCGCGATATATAAAGCTAAAATGATAGAGCGTCGCGGAAATAAAATAATAAAAAAAGAATAAAATTTATGCCCTACAGGCGATATCACAGCAATCCCTGTATACAATCCAGGGGCGTAAACAAAGAAGGAAACACATCTTTCCTCCCCATGCTCCATCAGGAAACAGAGCCAAGTCTTGACGGCAACTCATATAAAGCCTGAAGACAATCGGAGATCATCTCACCCCAGTGTGGAGTGATCACCACTTCTTCGTTCATCTCTACACAACAGACGAAATGTCACTACAGCGTCCCTCCTCCAACAGGATTCGGACACACCACAGCAAGAGAAGCAAAGGCCAAATTCCTAGCTTCAGGGTCTTGAGGGCAACTCATATAAAACCTGAAAGACCACCACAAATCCTTCGACTCAGGGAAACCAGTGTCCTTGACGAGAACATCCTGATTCGCGTCGACCCGCAGAGAAACTAGCGTCTTTGCAGGAATACATCGATTCGTTTCAACCCCAGGGAAACCAGTGTCCCTGGCAAATACCTCAATTCAGGGAAACTAGCGTCCTTGATGAGAGCCTCCTGATTCGCGTCGGCCCGCAGAGAAACCAGTGTCTCCGCAGGAATAATCCGATTCGTTTCAACCCCGAAGAAACCAGTTTCTTCGGCAAAATCCTTCGACTCAGGGAAATCAGTGTCCTTGACGAGAAAATCCTGATTCGCGTCGACCCGCAGAGAAACTAAAGTCTTTGCAGGAATACATCGATTCGTTTCAACCCCAGGGAAACCAGTGTCCTTGGCAAATACCTCAATTCAGGGAAACTAGCGTCCTTGATGAGAGCCTCCTGATTCGCGTCGGCTCGCAGAGAAACCAGTGTCTCCGCAGGAATACTCCGATTCGTTTCAACCCCGAAGAAACCAGTGTCTTCAGCAAAATCCTTCGACTCAAGGAAACAAGTGTCCTTGACGAGAAAATCCTGATTCGCGTCGACCCGCAGAGAAACTAGCGTCTTTGCAAGAATACATCGATTCGTTTCAACCCCAAGGAAACCAGTGTCCCTGGCAAATACCTCAATTCAGGAAAACTAGCATCCTTCATGAGAGCCTCCTGATTCGCGTCGGCCCGCAGAGAAACTAGTGTCTCCGCAGGAATACTCCGATTCGTTTCAACCCCGAAGAAACCAGTGTCTTCGGCAAAATCCTTCGACTCAGGGAAACCAGTGTCCTTGACGAGAAAATCCTGATTCGCGTCGACCCGCAGAGAAACTAGCGTCTTTCCAGGAATACATCGATTCGTTTCAACCCCAGGGAAACCAGTGTCCTTGGCAAATACCTCAATTCAGGGAAACTAGCGTCCTTGATGAGAGCCTCCTGATTCGCGTCGGCCCGCAGAGAAACCAGTGTCTCCGCAGGAATACTCCGATTCGTTTCAACCCCGAAGAAACCAGTGTCTTCGGCAAAATCCTTCGACTCAGGGAAACAAGTGTCCTTGAAAAAAAAATCCTGATTCGCGTCGACCCGCAGAGAAACCAGCGTCTTTGCAGGAATACATCGATTCGTTTCAACCCCAGGGAAACCAGTGTCCCTGGCAAATACCTCAATTCAGGGAAACTAGCGTCCTTGAAGAGAGCCTCCTGATTTGTTAGTTATATGTATGCCCTAGAGGCCATTACTGTACATACGATGTATATTGTAGTGGATGCTAGGACATATATAGGGAGGACTTTCTTGCTCGACATAATAGTACGCTATCTGGTTGTACTTTATCTTAACATGTACTCTGATTGTCTCTATGTTACATGTTAATAAAGCCTTTAGGATATGTACTCGACTACTGGGACTATGATGAGATCATACTAGTGGGGCCACGGTAGTCGACGAGTACATCCTATAACTGTTCCTAGTCGAGGGTGTATCGAGACAGGGCATTGATACACCAGAGTAGACTAGCGTATACGCATCTTGACCCATATGATGGACGATGGATGATCCCATATCCATCGGTGTTTGACATCAAGGATGGTATACGGGTGCTCAGTGGAGACTGGGTACACTGGACGGACTCGCCGAGAACTCCCAGATGGTATTATACCTCACGTCAGATGGCAGTTCTCCGGTGACACTGGTACAGAGTAGTCTGTTGACCCGAGATCGTCATAGAGTCTTGTGTGATTCCCACTGTGCTTTGATTTCCATCATACCACGTCCAAGAGGGCGTGCAAAAAGGTGTCTTTTGGGTACAGTCCCGAATCACATGGAGGCAATGAGCGATAGGAGGGGATTCGTCTCTCCCAGTAAGGGAGTTGATGTTGCGCTGTGTTCGATTGGCTATAACCGGAAATCCCTGACCAGGGTTGCTGAGATTTACTGGTAAGTGTTATCAGTAGTTTCTCGAACTGTTATAGACCTCATATCGACACGACTTATCAAGCTACTGGGGTCTGACGTTTAGCACCCCTTGGCGAGATATGCGACATATCAAACGACGAGACCGGACTGTACGGGAGTGTTACTGATTGGATTCACAGGAGAATGTACACGCTTGCTTGTTGATCTTCTGAGCGCTCAATACCTGGGTAGCTGTTACGTTTAGCTGACCGCTTGCAGCTTGTGGGTGTTTGATATGATCATCACCTACTGTCGGCGTATTGACGATTCTTTAGAGTCCTACACAGAGGTTTCTTGACTCAGGCAAAACGGAGTAGGGGCACGTATGTGATATGTGCGGGACCGTGGATAATGCGATATGAGATACCGTATTCTATTCTCGCGATATTTGATATCAGCCGGGTCATCGGACCAAGTGTTGATTCGATGAATCGGTACGGATAAATATTAGTCTGTTATATGCGATATAGCCGGATTGTCGGATCAAGTGTTGATTCGATAATTTAATGTATAATAATATATATGATATATTAAATTACATTAACTAATATTATCTCACTAAAAGATTCTTTTTCTCACTCGGGTAATACATTGATATATATGCGATATATGTTAATTGTATTATTTTATTTTGTTACCATAAATATTATATATGTGATATATAATATTGTAACATGATATGATAACTAATGCAACATGTTTAGTAGAGATTAAACAAGATTAGGGTTTGATTTGGGTTAATGCTTTCTAGATGATTCTAGAAGGTTTAGTTTTGTTTTGTGAAAGATATTTTGTTATGACTCATTTCTTAACCTAACCCAAACCCTAGCCTTGGTTAATTCTCTATAATGGTTTATTCAACCATGGTTCCATTATTCATCATATTTATCTTTCATTATTCATCACAAAAGGTTGCTAATGATATTATTCATCATCTTCTTCCTTCTTCTTCCTTTGAGCAAAAGCTTTCTAGCTTTTTGCTTTGTGATGAAAATGAGTGAGAATATGAAAACAATTGAGAGCAAAAATCCTACTTCATCATTCTCATCTATCCTTGCCATTTAGATGAGGCTGTTCACATCATTTCATGAGTGATAGCTTGTGTTAATGAAACTTCTAGGTATATCATCTATGTTATCGAAGATCGGAAGCAAGACTGCATCTTTCTCTTCGTGAAGCCTCTCGAGAGTCCGGAACACGATGATCGCAGCGAAGGGACTTCAACATGGAGCTTAAGAAGTGAAGGACCGAATCTACAAAGGTTGTAATCTCTCTCACATAGTGTTAAAGAGTTTAACATGCTTGTTTTCGCCTAAACCCTAGTTTAAAGATCTTGCTTTGGGTTCTTCGGCACGGCTAAAATTTTAATCGGGCATGGTTGATGCCTCGTAGACCCTTGTGCGCGTGCCTAGCAACCCTACAGTGGTATCAGAGTCAAGCTAGAGATTTGGGCGAAGTCTAGACGAAATTTAAAGTCCGATCGAACCCGGAAACCCCGATGTTTACCCTTCTCTGTACATTTTTCGAAAATGTAGTTTTTATGAATTAAAAATTCTCAGAAAAACAATCAGGAAAAACTAAGAATTACTGTGAAGTACGGTCCACTAAGTCGCTCACATGACCGCGGAACCGCGGCCAAACCATGGGTTTTGCGGCGTTTCCGCGGCCAAAATTATGACTTAGTCCCTCATATTTCATATATTTATTCTTAGGCCCTTTCTTGTTATTTTTTTCTGGGAATTTTTTAATTCCACTCAAGTGTTGAGTTTTCTAGGGTTGTATTGGGGACTTGTTGATTCGATCGGATAATTTAACTTCGTTTAGTTTTGTCCGGGTAATTTTTAGAAACTGTTAAAAAGTTCGAACGGATATCAATAACTCACTTTTTCTCCAGTCGGAAAATTTTTCAAAAGTTGGATTTTTCTGTAGTTTAGGAACGTTCTAAGTCGTGCAAGTAACGCGGTGGACCCTCTAGAAGACAACAAACCTTAAATCGATTATGTGACCGTCTTGAACTGCCTCTGAACCTTAAGGTTTGTGGCAATACGGCGTGCCACATGTGAGGCGTTGGCTTGACCCTTCTACGGCTGGACCATTGGTACTGTGGCATATGATGGATGTTTTAAACTGATTTCAAGTGTTGAGATATATTGGGGAAATATTGGGTGTTTGATTATTCGATCGGAAAGTTTAACATTGTCTATTTATCTGGAATGTGATACAATATTTGGAATCCACATGTAGTTATGAGATAACTAATTTGAATGTTATAAACATAGCAGTTTAGTCTCAATTGATCGGTTGCCACGGGATTTTGATGTGATCAAAAGTCTGTTGCAATCACGTAGTGTACGCGGATACTTGCCGGGTAAACTTAATAGATAGCCACGCCCCATAGCCCCGACCAAGTGACTGTAGGAGAACCCCGTCGCCAAAAGCATCCGTTCGGGTGCTTGCGGCAGCGTTGTTCCGCCTTAGTGCACTTCGTCGACGGCATCCGGGGGTGCGGCCGTCTACTAAAGTTTGCGACGAGCATTCGATCAGGATGTCGAGAATCTTGTTGAATTGCCCGACTTGATATTGAAAAGAGTTTTCGATAATGAGACTAAAATGCGGGGTTTATAATTGTTGGGCATGCGATGTCTAAGGAATTCATTTGGTTAAACATGCGATGTCTGAGGAGGTTGCGGATTCCAACTGTTGTAGTTTTACACTTTCTTTTCTGTGACCGTAAGCGTAGTATGTGGTGTATCGCCGGCTTCATTGCTATACATCAACGACAATCGGGATACGCATACTTGCTTACGTTGATGATATGAGATATTATGTGTTGCTGTGATATATTATATTGGATCGTCGCGTTCTGAAAATCCGGGGGTTTTATGTGAGATGAGAGTTTTTCTTTTTCATTCATGTAAAATTCATTTGTATGTAATATTCTTTTATTGGGGCACTTCCGGGCTGAGGATGATGTCACCATTGTATATTATTTACTTTTCCGCATTAGGTAGACCCAAGGCAGGGAGCACAAGTAACCGGGTTCTAGGGTCCAGTGGGAGACCATCTTGAGGAGTCGAGACCGGGTCTCCTAACTTTAGAATTGGCAGTGTTACTTGCCGCTCTCGTAGGGGTCTAGGGATGTGGGTTTGGCTATTCATCGCGACCGTGGAATCTGTGTTTTATACAGTCTCGTATTAAAACACGGACGTCCTAGTATATCCAATATTTCATATATGTTTCTTCTGCTGCAATGTTATGTGATGATATCATATTACTGGCTGAGACGAATGTTTATATTATATATATGAGATATATGTTATATTGCAGATTTCGTTTCAAAAGAGATGTTTGTGAAGCATAATAAAATGGGACTTCATTAATGAGATTAATGAAATAAAAGAAACCTAAGATGTTGTAGAAACTTGTTTAAAAAAAACTGGTAGCTCTAATTCTTGCTTTGCATAGCGGTGTTCCTTGTAGAACATCCAGCACCTTATTCGATAAGGAAAGAGCCGAGATCCCTTCACCAGGAGTGACCTCTTTAGTGAAACTAGCAGATGCTACAAACTCGGTTTGTCTTTTGATTGCTTCAATAGTTCTTATTTTGCACAGCGGTATATATGATATACCATACACCTTATTCGATGAGGAAAGGGCCGACGATCCCTTCATCGGGAGTGACCCCTTTAGAAAAACTAGAAAAGCCTCAAAAACACGCCTTTTAAAAATCACTCGATTCTACAACGATATCAAGTTCATTACGCAAAGGGTTTTCTTAAAAACCTGTCGTAGCCCTCCGTCATTTCAGATAAGTACTAGTTGGTATTCGTGCTGCGGTAGTTTGGCCTTCGTCAAGGCGTAGTGTACGGTAGCTAACTAATGCTTATCTGCTAGCATACGATGCGATTGGATTAGGGTATTCGTACGGCGTAGTTTGGCCTTCGTCAAGGGTCGTGCGGGTGGGTTTAATTCAATCAAGAAATGAACGGGTTGAACTTGACTAGCGTACTATGGGTAGTTTGGCCTTCGTCAAGGTCATAGGACGCTAGGGGTAAAATATTATTGGGAATTTCAAGTGTTGAAATTTGCAATGAGATTGCATACCTTCTATGAGATAGTTGGATCCCGATACCCACTGCGTGTAAGAGTTACTCCTGGGAGAGTTTTACGCATTACAATTAGCTGATCAAGTAGGTGTCTAGAAAGGTGTTAACGGGGTTACATCCCTGGGAAAATGAGGTTTACTTTAATTAGGTTCGTGCGAAAGCACGGGGGACCTCCCTCAAAGTACCAACACTGGCCTGGCTGAAAGATTAGCGAACTTGTAGCGTGTAATTAATCCCGGCTAGTCTTTCCTTTTAGGGTTTGAAGGAAGATTTGATTAAAACAGTGGGAGACATCCTGATTAGATATATTAGATAACCAATCTAATCTTGCAAGAGCATACACTGAGTGTTTTCTTTTCTCTATCTCCAGGTAGCGACCATATCACGCCTTAATCAAGATAATAATACGGATATATTGACCGAACCCACTTGTTATACTGAGCTGGGGAACGTTGGTCCCGCTCCAACTTATAATTGTTATAAGACAGAGCAGGAAATTGGGGAATACCAGATTTCCCGTGCCGCCCAAACGAAGAAAGTACATGTTGATCCATCTTCTTCGGGTGTGTTCATTACACAGAACTGTTTTTCAATATCCTTTACGTCCTGGGTATGTGATACCGAATCAGGATCCCACATATGTAATTTGTTACATGGGCTACAGATAGGTAAAGAACTGAGAACGGGTGATAAGTTTCGACAGAAAACGGTGCAAGTGTTGCAGCCAAGTCTGTTGGTCACTGTCACCCTGTATTACCAGAATACATTGATTCTGAACGAATGTTATTAGATACCGAACCTGATATACAACATCATATCAGTTTCTTTATTAGTAAAGAAAGGATATAATTTTGTATTGTTGGATAATGTTTTGAATATTTCCTATATCAAGAGTTGATCGGTTCAGGCACGTTATCTAAAAGCATTGACGTTCTAAATCAAACTACAGTTCTTAGTATACAGAACACACACGAGAGGAAGAGTTCAGAAATGAACGGATCCTTCTTAAGGCATTGTAGACTAGGTCATATCAATGCGACCCGACTAGCAAAGTTGCATTTAGATGCATATTTAAATTTGTTTGAATTTACATCTCGTGAAACTTGTCGGTCATGTCACAAAGATAAGATGACCACAGCTCTGTTTATTGGAAATAGAGAAAGAGTTGGTGAACTCTTGGGATTGATACATGCTGATGTATGAAAGTCCCTTGTCTACACATGCCAAGACCGGTTCTTTGTACTTCATTATATTCACTGATGATCTCTCTAGATTTGACATATGTTCCAGTTGAAACACAAGTCCGAAGCTTTTGAGATACTCACAGAATATAAGTTAGAAGTAGAGAACCAAAAACGGGTATAAGTATTATGTCCTTTGATGATATCAAGGAGGAGAATACTTGAGCACGGAATTTCTGGACTATTCTAAAGGAGAATGAGATTCTCTCTCAGCATTACTCCTCCGTATACACCACAGCACGTCGGTGTATCGGGGCGGAGCAATAGCACCCTATGTGATATGGTGCGCTCTATGATGAGTACTACTGAGTTTCCTATTTCCTTTTGGGAATTATGCACTTGTGAAGCTGCATACCTATTGAATAGGGTTCAAATCAAATTAGTTGCTTACCACTTCATATGTGATATGGAAAGGGAAGAACCCATATCTTAAGTTTGTTAAGATTTGGGGTTGTCCGGCCTATGTCTAAAAGCAAAATTCGGACAAGCTCGAGACAAGGTCTGTTATGTAGAACTGGAAAGGTTCCAGCTATACAAACTGCAGCTGATGACTTGGTAGAACCAAAGGATTCAATAGTTTCCAACGAACCTCAGCCTCTCCGCCGATCTAATAGGGTTCCTCACCCATCTGAGAGATACTTCGGTTTTCTCTATGACAGTGGGAGCGAGGATTGCATCATGAGATGATGACCCAACTAGTTTCGAGCTGGCCATCAGGAGTGGGACTCTGTAAGAATGGCTGGATGCTTAGCGATCTGAGATGGAATCCTTATACACCAACAAAGTATGGACTTTGGTTGCTTTATCTGAAGGGTTAAATCCCCATCAGGAGCGAGTATATCTTGAGAAGATTACTTGGTGTACATGGAAAAGTTGAGACTTTCAAAGCTATGCTTAAGTCTATCCAGATCCTACTTGCCATGGCTATATACCATGACTACGATATCTTGCGGTTGGGTGTCATGATTGCTTTTCTAAACGATGATTTGGAAGAGAGCGTCTATAAGTACACAGCCAGAGGGCTTCGTAGACAGTGGGAGCAGCGGAAACGTGAGCAAGATGTTTTATATGATAAAGCAGGCATCGCGGAGTTGGAACGTCTGTGTTGATGTGGTAGTCAAAGAGTTTGACTTCATCAAAATGGTAGATGAACCTTGTATATACAAAAAGGTAGTAAGGAGTATGGTGGTGATCCTCGTAGAGTACGTGGATGACATACTTTTGATAGGGAAGGAGTTTCCTATGCTAAGCTCGGTCAATCTCCACTTATCATAAGGATTCTCCATATAGGATCAAAGCGATACCTCCTAAATCTTGGGTTTTGGATCTATGAGATAGATCTAATTGGATGTTAGGATACTCACTAGTTGTAGTGAGATGGTATCAATCGATCCTGGGGAGAAACACTGGAAAGGTTCCAGGGTGATAAGGACGACTGAATGTCAGTCGCAGGCATTGTCTTTACCCTCCGTGGAGGGACCGTATGTTGGAAGAGTTCCAAGCTAGATACCGTGACTTACTAGACAATTAAAGGCAAGATACATCGTTACCAAGGATGCTACCAAAGAGACAGTCTGGATATATAAGTTCATGAGATGAACTTCGTTCCTACCATTGTGTGACAATGGAGTTGTGGCTTTTGCCAAGGAACGCCCATCCCATCTGAAATCCAGATATTCTTCTTAGGCAGTATCACCTGATCATGGAGATAGTTGATCTCCAGGGAGATCGAGATTAGGAGAGTAGACAAAGAGGAAAACAGCGCGGATCCACTCACAAATGCCTTTTTTCCCAGTAGAGACTTTTATGGGATGGTTGAGTATGAAATACTTCGACCACAGCTAATTGTTGGGTATGTGATACCACAACAGATGGCCCTAGTGCAAGTGGAAGATTGTTAGTTATATGTATGCCCTAGAGGCCATTACTGTACATACGATGTATATTGTAGTGGATCCTAGGACATATATAGGGAGGACTTTCTTGCTCGACATGATAGTACGCTATCTGGTTGTACTTTATCTTAACATGTACTCTGATTGTTTCTATGTTACATGTTGATAAAGCCCTTAGGATATGTACTCGACTACTGGGACTATGACGAGATCATACTAGTGGGGCCACAGTAGTCGACGAGTACATCCTATAACTGTTCCTAGTCGAGGGTGTATCGAGACAGGGTATTGATACACCAGAGTAGACTAGCGTATACGCATCTTGACCCATATGATGTGCGATGGATGATCCCATATGCATCGGTGTTTGACATCAAGGATGGTGTACGAGTGCTCAGTGGAGACTGGGTACACTGGACGGACTCGCCGAGAACTCCTAGATGGTATTATACCTCGCGTCAGATGGCAGTTCTCTGGTGACACTGGTACAGAGTAGTCTATTGACCCGAGATCGTCATAGAGTCTTGTGTGATTCCCACTGTGCTTTGATTTCCATCATACCACGTCCAAGAGGGCGTGCAAAAAGGTGGCTTTTAGGTACAGTCCCGAATCACATAGAGGCAATGAGCGATAAGAGGGGATTCGTCTCTCCCGGTATAGGGAGTTGATGTTGCGCTGTGTTCGATTAGCTATAACCGGAAATCCCTGGCCAGGGTTGCTGAGATTTACTGGTAAGTTTTATCAGTAGTTTCTCGAACTGTTATAGACCTCATATCGACACGACTTATCAAGCTACTAGGGTCTGACGTTTACCACCCCTAGGGGAGATGTGCGACATATTAGACGACGAGACCGGACTGTATGGGAGTGTTACTGATTGGATTCACAGGAGAATGTACAGGCTTGCTTGTTGATCTTCTGAGCGCTCAATACCTGGGTAGCTGTTACGTTTAACTGACCGCTTGCAGCTTGTGGGTGTTTGATATGATCATCACCTACTGCCGGCGTATTGACGATTCTTTAGAGTTCTACACAGAGGTTTCTTGACTCAGGCAAAACGGAGTAGGGGCACGTATGTGATATGTGCGGGACCGTGGATAATGCGATATAAGATACCGTATTCTATTCTCGCGATATTTGATATCAGCCGGGTCATCGGATCAAGTGTTGATTCGATGAATCGGTACGGATAAATATTAGTCGGTTATATGTTATATAGCCGGATTGTCGGATCAAGTGTTGATTCGATAATTTAATGTATAATAATATATATTATATATTAAATTACATTAACTAATATTAGCTCACTAAAAGATTCTTTTTCTCACTCGGGTAATACATTGATATATATGCGATATATGTTAATTGTATTATTTTATTTTGTTTCAATAAATATTATATATGTGATATATAATATTATAACATGATATGATAACTAATGCAACATGTTTAGTAGAGATTAAATAAGATTAGGGTTTGATTTGGGTTAATGCTTTCTAGATGATTCTAGAAGGTTTAGTTTTGTTTTGTGAAAGATATTTTGTTGTGACTCATTTCTTAACCTAACCCAAACCCTAGCCTTGGTTAATTCTCTACAATGGTTTATTCAACCATGGTTGCATTATTCATCATATTTATCTTTCATTATTCATCACAAAAGGTTGCTAATGATATTATTCATCATCTTCTTCCTTCTTCTTCCTTTGAGCAAAAGCTTTCTAGCTTTTTGCTTTGTGATGAAAATGAGTGAGAATATGAAAACAAATGAGAGCAAAAATCCTACTTCATCATCCTCATTTATCCTTACCATTTAGATGAGGGTGTTCACATCATTTCATGAGTGATAGCTTGTGTTAACGAAACTTCAAGGTAGATCATCTATGTTATCGAAGATCGGAAGCAAGACTGCATCTTTCTCTTCGTGAAGCCTCTCGAGAGTCCGGAACACGATGATCGCAGCGAAGGGACTTCAACATGGAGCTTAAGAAGTGAAGGACCGGATCTACAAAGGTTGTAATCTCTCTCACTTAGTGTTAAAGAGTTTAACATGCTTGTTTTCACCTAAACCCTAGTTTAAAGATCTTGCTTTGGGTTGTTCGGCACGGCTAAAATTTTAATCGGGCATGGTTATTGCCTCGTAGACCCTTGTGCGCGTGCCTAGCAACCCTACATGATTCGCGTCAGCCCGCAGAGAAACCAGAGTCTCTGCAGGAATACTCCGATTCGTTTCAACCCCGAAGAAACCAGTGTCTTCGACAAAATACTTCGACTCAGGGAAACCAGTGTCCTTGACGAGAACACATCGATTCGCGTCGACCCGGAGAGAAACTAGCGTCTTTACAGGAACACCTCGACTCGTTTCAACCCCAGGGAAACCAGTGTCCTTGGAAAACTCCTCAACTCAGGGAAACTAGCGTCCTTGATGAGAGCCTCCTGATTCGCGTCGGCCCGCTGAGAAACCAGTATCTCCGCGAGAACTTCCCGATTCGTCTCAACTTGGAAGATAAAGCCTTAGGCAGTAGGAATTAAAAAAACTTGTTTCCTGAGCACTGAGACCCTGCAAGTCAGTCTAAAACGGTCTCTTGCATACTATTCACGGGTCTCACTCTCCAAAGTCGAATCTCGACAAGGAGGGAAACAACTGCTTATGGGCCCTCTCGACTCGTAAGAGGGAAAATTCTCTTATAGGATCCTTACGACTTATAAGAGAAAACGCACTTAAGAATCCTCACGATTCCTAAGGAGAAAATCCACCTACGAGATCCTCTCGATCCGTTGGGAGAAAAGTCTCTATGAGACCCTCACGGCTCATAGAGTTGAAAAGTCTTGGGCAGCAGATCTGAACCTGCGGCCTAAGCCATCGCTACCTCTTGAAGAAACCAAGACAGGATGCTCGTTCTACTATCTATCGACCATGTTTACTAAGGCAGCATACTGACAATAAAAGAAAGAAGAAAACGACAGAAAGAACATCCGATTTGCATTTGATCAAGCATTCGAGACACACTCATTCATGCATGGGCAAAAGACTCAGAGCGAGAAATAAGACAAGCTGGAATAAAATTTTCCATTCATATTGCCAAAAATTCTTACAATCATGAAAGCAATAAACGAAAAACATTATTCAAATTATTACAATGGTATAACCTCAGATCCAAGGCACGGATTGAGGAATTCAAAAGTAAGGCCATCTAGAGTTCTTTTGGCCTTTCTGATTATCCTCGTGCGCAGCCTCTCGCGCTCACGTGTGTCAAGATCTTCGGCAAGGCTTCTCATCCTTCGATAAGCAGCGATTATCGTCGTCTACTGGAAAATTTGATGCAGAATGTCGATGAGGCTATCCCGCCGTTTCTTCGAGATCAGCCCCGAAGGTACACTGAATGCACCTTGTCTTCGGCATCATCAAGCGCATTGAGCGGCATGGCCTCGTGGAACCCCGGAAGTGCTGTCCAAATTGCTCCCAGCACGATTTTCAAGAGAGCAGAACGGCGAGGGAGCAGCCAACCAACGTGTGCGTTCAAGAGACCCATAACCTCCGCACACTGGGCATCTGTAAACTCCTGGTTTTGATGACGGCCCTGTACGCGAATATCCTCGTAGGTGATGAATTTGTGCAGACTGTATAGATGAGAACAGCCATAATGCCTGAAGGAAATATCATTGGAAAATTAGCAATAAAAAAAGGACAGGAAGTTAAAACTCCTCGAGAGCAATGCTCTGCAGAAAGGAGTGACACCTGTCAAAATCAGTCATGAGGAGAATTTGAGGAAAATCCCCTAAGAACATTGAGAGCTTTGCTCTGAAAAGATGATATAATAATAATAATAATACAAAATGCCATCTTTAACTTCCAAGATCCATGAAGAATTTTTAAGAGTTCTTCTATATGATTTCGAAGGAGCAAAGCTCCATTAATGAATTAAGAAAATCCAAGGAAAATCTTTTAGAGAGCAGAGCTCTATTAATGGAACCCTAATAAGGTTCTCCTTAGTTCTCTTTGGACCCATTTAGAGCAAAGCTCTGCTAAGTGAAACCCCAAAGGGGGTTTTCTTTAGATCAGGGATCTATTGAGAGCAAGCCTCTGTCAATGAAAATTAATTTAATTCAATTTAATTTAAATTAAAGTTTTTACCTAAAAGTTTTAAGAGTTTAACTCTTGGAGTTCTTAAAAATAAAGAGCAGGGCTCTGAGATTCTGGAAGTAAAAATTTTGAAGATGATAATCATCTGCTGAGTACCAAAGGTCCTATTTATAGGCATCAAATGCCCTTTCAACTTCCAAAAGTTACCGCAACGGTTGGAATTCTGTCACCGTTGCGCTCACGTTTTAGGCCACGTAAGCGCAACGGTAGGGGGCATTTGTTTACCCTAATCAGAGCAGGGCTCTGTTCAAATTCCAAGGCAGGAAATGAAGCAACGCTCCTGATTCCCCCAATCAGAGCAAAGCTCTACTTTGAAAATTTAAATTTTAATAAATGAAGCAACGCTTCAGATCTCCTGCGCTGCGCGCAGAGTGCCACGTGTCAAAATCAGGCACGCTAGCGCAGGGAGCGCAATGCCCAAGGCAGCGCGCCCAATCAGAACAAGGCTCTATTTAAAAACAAAAATTAAAGGAAGCAACGCTTCGGTTGCGCAAGCGCTGCGCTGTGCGCTGCGCGACACGTGTCAAGCGCTGGTGCGTTTACGCCAAACAGAATTAAAATTCCAATAAGATCTTTTCTATTCTTGTTAAAACAAGAAGATTGTCTTCTGTAAAACAGAAGCCCTTAGATCAAAGATCCAACGGTGGGGAAAATTCCCCAAATCACTCAGAGAAGGATCTTTTTAACAAATTTTAAAAATTAATGGGCACTATATAAAAGCCCCTAGACCCCAATTCAAAAACAACAGAGAGAAAACAAAAACTCAGAAACAGAGAGAACTCTGAAGAATTGTGAGAAGAACTCAAGAAAAGAAAAAAGGTAAAAACCTTTATAAAAAAGAAGAATTTCTTCTGAATAGATCATTGATCTAAAGAACAGGATCAATGATCTTCAATAAAAATAAATAAATAATAACAGTGCCTAGCACTTTTTTATGAACCATTGGTTCTGGAATCTTAAAGATTCCTTTCTTGAATCCAAAATTGGATCAAGATAATTAAAACAGTGCCTTGCACTTGCAAATCTGCACTGTTGCGCTCTTGGGTTGGCGCAACTCACCAGAGCGCGCCACGTGTCAGCACCAGAACCACTTGCGTTATGCGCTTTTAAAAATAGAGCATTGCTCTTTAAACTTGGCGCAACTCACCAGAGCGCGCCACGTGTCAGTAGCGCAACAGCGCAGCGCACTAGCGCAGCGCACTGCGTTGTTCCGCTTGCGCTCACCAGAGTATGACACGTGTCACCACGACAAGCGCTTGCGCTCAATAATTGGCGCAAAGCGCCTGACAAACCACTGTCAAGTAATTAATGCACTGCATTATTTACAGAAGGGCCATGCCCAATTAAAAAAGGCCTAACAGGCCAAATTAAATGCAATGCATTATTTTAAAAAAAGGGCAGATCCCAAAACAGATGCTCTGCATCATTTACAAAGGGACTGAGCCCAAATCAAAAAGGCCTAGCAGGCCAGAATAAAATGCAGTGCATTATTAAAAAGGGGCAAAGCCCTAACACAGGCCTAATAGGCTAAAGATAAATAAAAACGTTGAACATTTTTCAACTGGACTTAGCCCAATCGTGGCCGTAAGTCATCAAATTAAATTGACTGAGCAAGACTGCTCTCCTAAATCAATTTACATCCAGTTCAAGGGTACATCTCCGAACTCCTCTGACACCTATCGTTGTAATCCTTCAACGACGTCAGAGAGGTGACGGGTCCCGACAACCACACATCGATACGGACTGCGGGGTCCTTAAACTCGTGGAACGAAACGTCCTTAAACTAATATTCGTCCCAAAATGGGATTGTTGGATCGAAACGTCCTTAAACTAATATTCGTCCCAAAATAGGAACGTTGGACCGAAATGTCCTTAAACTAATGTTCGTCCCCAAATGGAAATGACGGACCACCATGTCCCTAAACTGGAACATGGACCACTATGTCCCTAAACTGGAACAATAGAGCCAATTGCTCTCTTATCGGATCCAAACGATCCCGTTAAGTCGATCTTAGTCTGGAGATTAGACTAACGTATCCTTAACAAAAGTTTAAGTTGATCTTAGCTTTAAATAGGGCTAACGTATCCTTAAACAAAAACCCCAAACCCAAATCTAAGAAAATACGGATTTGGACTAATCCACGTCCTACGGGCGACGACATAACTTAGTCTCCGTATACAATCCACGGGCATCCATAAACAAAAAAAACTCCCACGACACGAAGTAAAATTCTGAAGAAGGAGAAAGTTGTTACCGCGATGCGGTAGCGTAATTAACTGCAGGGGTTTGCGCCTGCAGGGAAGAGCGTCCCCACAATCAAAAACCCCTCAAGCGAGGGGGAATCTGACGAAGTCTGCTACATCGGCCGCATCCATCTAAACCTCCAATACACGGTGCCATAAATCAACTTGGCATCTTCGGAGAGGTGGACGGATAAAACCAAATAGCATCTGCCCCGAATCTCAGGCAAGACGTCCATGTCTTGGCTGTCGTTCGGAGGGGAACAGCTCATATTACTGTTTCAGGTTGCATATATTATATTTCATGGATTCGGATTGTTATATGGATTTCACATGATGTTTTCTGGATTTGATGACCGTGGTAGTTTCATGAAATTATGCATTATTTGAAAAACCCGGTTTCTCTTGATATGATATTTCAGCATCCACCATAAAATTTCTTGTGTCTGATATATACCCCATGCGAGGAGGTGTCGTGGGCCGTGTGCGGGTACATGGTGGAGCCTGGAGGTACCCCGGGGCAAGAAAGGTATGTCGAAAGTTCATGCCGATGAGCCTAGCAAAGGAATCATACCTATCGGTGACAGTATTTGGACTCGGCGGTGATCGTGGAGATATCGACCGGAGTCATATACGTATGCATACGGGGAATTCGAGTGCCGAAAGTTGGGGCACTCGGGTTTCCGATGAACGTATGATACGTACATATCAGGGGCAGTCGTGGTGAAGACGCCTGATAGATGATTATTTATGTGTTGATGCTAGACACTAGTTTTCATGACATTTTACCTCTAGGTATATATATCAGTGGTATGGGACGCTGTTATATATGCATGTGTGTGTGTGTGTATCTCAGTGTGTGTGTATATATATATATATATATATATATAATGATCTGTGCTTGTTTTCTTATTCATTACTTGATCTGAGGGCCAATATGAGGGCCGATTTGAGGGCCGATATGAGGGCCGATCTGAGGGCCGATTTGAGGATATTTGGGATTTGGATTGTCTTGATGGACTTTGGTCCTACCGCGATGAGGATTCCGTGAGGATGACATGTTTTATCCCATATTCCGCATTTATTTATATGCATTGCTTCATGTATTAGTAGTACCTGATAGAGTACCTTTCATGACTGTTGCATATACATATTGTCATATTATTGCTTCATGTATTAGTTGTACCTGATAGAGTACCTTTCATGACTGTTACATACATATGGACATTTATTGCTATTAGCTTGCATGTGATAGATTCGCGCAGTACGTGCACACTTGCGATTACCTGCATATGTTATTTACTATTCACGAGTTGGCAACTACCCCCGTTGTACCACAGTGTTTTGCGGTAGTCCCTCAGGGCAGTCGTTGGCAGGGCTTTTCATCTATCGTATCATCTTTTACAGCGGGTACCGCTACGGCTGACTGTGTGCAGTTTTGCTATAGGTGGGTTTTGCAGTTATCCGATGTTACTCATTGTATATCTTTGTACCATGCACTCTCCATCTACCATTTTCATGTTTTAACTTAGAGACGAGTTGTGAGGACGATATTGTAGATTATTTATGACTTGGAGATCTTTTATGCAGTTTCACTTTATATCGTCTTTTTCTTCGCTACGGCGTCGTATATTTGCTTGTAGTGGTTGTTTTTCTCCTTTGGGAGTGGATTTGCTCCCGTTGAGGATGCTTTACTTATATATTTATGTTGTACCCTTTTTAGGGGCTTGTTTTACAAAGGAGGTGCTGCCAAATTTTTAAAGGAAATAAATTGGGACTTTAAAGAATTTGATTGAGATTTTCAAAAGTTATAATAATGTTATTATCACTTACTACTTTTGATGGTTTAGATTGCTGGGTTTTTGGCTTACTTGAATTACGTTATGCCTGGAGACGTTACGTAGTTTAAGGGCCGTCACGTGCTAAATTTTGGATCATGACAGAAATAGAGAGACTATAGCTCCTTTTTGAAAATCTCTTGGTAAAATTTTTATGCATGCAAGTACTAAGGTATTGTCCTCAGATCAGTCATGTTCGGCTACTACAGAATATAGTGCCCATCATGAGATATTGATTACATTGACCATACCTCATAGTTATGATATGTTGCTACCTGAGGCACTAACACGAGCACTTGGTATCAAAGCGCTAGGTTAACCTTGGTTCGAGTCTAAGTTTGACTATGCGGAGCCTAGAGGGTATATATATACGGAACTTAGGCTTGACCTTATGGAACTTAGACTTAGTCGAGGGGGTATTATACCCGAACTTTCGTCGCGTAGGTTGACCTTGGTTGATGGAGTAGGTGACTTGAGCAGAGTGACGTACCGTATATATGTTCCGCGGCATACTTACGATACGCCACTCCGCTTAAGAAACCTTAGGATGTACATTTCCTTGCACAGTATTATATTCATTCCTATGATCTATCCTCATCGATATTGGTTTTGATTTTTTTGCTGCCATGATTGCACGGGCAGAGAGAGCTACGGCTAGAGTTGCGTCAGCTTGAGCTCGTCACGGACGAGAACTGACCAGAGAAGTGCCAGGATGGAATCGTCCCCGTTAGTACACCTGACAGGGCCGATGAGCCGATGGATTGCAAGGTTGGTAATCCACAGAGGAGATAAAGACCAAGAGACAGAGGACGCCAAGACATGAGCAGGAGGCGAGTAGATATCTTGCGCTGCTAGCATTGGATGCACCGACACCTTCTCGACTTTGAAGGAGGATATATCTACGACAGTATTTATGATTTGTTATTTGGTGATTCGATTATCATGCATCCGTCACCTTGGATTTTGGTATTTTGGGCGATCTATTCGCATGATTTAGTCTTGATGGCTGAGTTCCATGATATTTGTTTTCGTGCACCATGGTTGCACCTACTAGGTATTTATATTTTGCGCATAGTTATTACCCTTGAGATATTCTTTATACACCATTGTATATGGATATACCTTCTAGAAGGAGTCATGATGAGTATGCAGCCATTCCGGAACAAGAAACAGATATAGTAAGGGTGCTAACTTCCGGGAAATTCGGCAGAAACGAGATTTGAGAGAAACCTCGACAGGACCTTTCTGGAATACTATACGAGAAGACTTGGACCAGGATCAGTCTTGTTACGCACACTTAGGAGACCAGTAAGCTGCCCAGGTTCAGATAGAAGACCTCACCCAGATGCGTTGTGAGTTGATCAAGAACGGACGAGTATGGAGTATACCTCCGCAGGTTGGGACGAGTTTCTGAGGACGTGTTCGGCTAGATATCTACCACAGAGTGATGAAGATACTGAATTCGTGATTTCGAGTCCGTGTGAGAGACTTCGGATTGACCGTAGCTGAGAACATTTGCAGTGCGCAGATAGTGACGTGACGTCGAAGTGGACGATGATACAGACAAATGGGACAACAGGTTCGTACGAGATGCTGACGAGCTGTTGTTACTCCCCGTTAAGATTAAAGGTCGGATATGTCGCCTAGAAAGGTGAAAGGTTCATATGCACGACAGCAAGGTTTCGGGTGACATCGTCCATGCTATATTTAAAATTTTGTCATGCTAAAGAACTCTAACCTAGGATGTTTAACTAGATAATCATAAGAAACATCATGTAAACTACTTTACATCTATGTGAGTAGGAATTACAATCTTTGTAGTCCGTTCCTTCACTTCTATAGCTCCTTGTAGTGGTCTCTTCGCTGCAATCATCGAACTCCCGGACTCTTGAGAGGCTCCACAAGGTAAATGATACATACTTGCTTGAAGTCTTCTAAGTCGATGATGATCTACTTCAAAGAAACACGGACTCAAGCTATCTCTTCACTAATTATGAATTAGTGAAGCTAACACCCTAAACTATATGGCTAGTATAGAAGAGGATGATGAAGTAGAAATTTTGCTCACTTTAGAATTTAATTTCTCACTATTTTCTTTATCTCCTCAAAACTAAAGAGAGAGCTTGAGAGAGATGAAGATGAAGAAGATGAATGAATAATTAGCTTGAGGTTAGAAATGCAACCATGGTGAGATTATGTCATCCTTAACCCATGTAGAGAATAAACCATGGCTAAGGGTTAAAGGTTAGGTTAATAAATACCTTAAGTAAAAACAAAAGAGGTGGACTTAGTTAATGTTCTACAAGCTTCATCCAAGCTCATAACCATAACTAATTCTCCACTAATTTTGAATTTGCTTAATAATGAATATTAACCCATATTAATCCTAGCATGGTGTAAGTCTCATACACCCTTGTTGCATGTGTAACCTAGCATGTCACAATATTATATATCACATATATAATTTTGCGAACAATAGAAAACTATACACTAAACATATATCACATATATGTTAAATGTATAATAAGTGAGAAAAATAAATACTTAAGTGAGCATATATTAGTTAATGGAATTTAATATATAAAATATATAATTATACATTAAATTATTAAATCAATACTTGATTTAATAATCCGGCTATATCACATATAACCGACTAATATAATATATATCATTTTATCGAATCAACACTTGATCCGATAACCCGGCTATATCACATATAACCGGCCGAAATCACATATCGCGAGAATAGAATACGGTATCACATACGCGTATCAATCTCGGTCCCGTACATATCATATATGTGCTCCTACACCATTTCGCCTAAGCCAGGAAAGCTCTGTGTAGGACTCTAAAGACTCGTCAATACGCCGGCAGTAGGTGGTGATCATATTAGTCACCCACAAGCTATCAGCAGTCAGCTAAATGTAACGGCCAACCCGGGCATTGAGCGATCAGAAGATCAACAAGCAAGCCTGCTCACACTCATGTGAATCCAATCAGTAACACTATCGTACAGTCCGGTCTCTTCGTCTGATATGTCGCATATCCAGTCTAGGGGTAGTAAACGTCAAACCCCAGTAACCGATAAGTCGTGCCGATGTGAGGCTCATAAAGTGTTGAGAAACTACTGATAACACTTACAAGTAGATCTCCATATCATCCCTGGCCAGGAACTTCCTGTTATAGCCAATCGAGCACAGCGCAACATCAACCCTCAATACCGGGAGAGACAAAACCCCTCCTATCGCTCATTGCCTCCATGTGATTCGGGACTGCACCCAAAAGCCACCGTTTTGCACATTTTCTTGAACGTAGTAAGGTGGAAATCAAAGCACAGTGGGAATCACACAAAACTCTATGACGATTTCGGGTCTACAGACTAACCTGTACCAGTGTCATCAGAGAACTGCTATTTGAAGATAGGTACAATACCAACTAGGAGTTCTCGGTGAGTCCATTCAGTATACCCAGTCTCCATTGAGCACCCGTATACCATCTTTGATGTCAAATACCAATGGATGTGGGATCATCCATTGCCCATCATATGGGTCAAGAGGCGTATACGCTAGTCTACTCTGGAGTATCGATACCCTGTCTCGATACACCCTCGATTAGGAATAATTATAGGATATACTTGAGGACTACCATGGCCCCACTAGTATAATCTCCATCATAGTCCTGGTAGTCAAGTACACATCCTAAGGGCTTTATCAACATGTGTGAGCAAGACAGTATCACAATACTAATTTACATGTTAAGACAAAGAGCAACCAGATAGCCTACTATCATGTCGAGCAAGAAAGTCCTCTCTATATATATCCAAGCATCCACTATAATATACATCACATGTACAATAATGGCCTCTAAGGCATACATATAAATAACAATCTCCTACTTGCACTAAGGCCAGCTGTTGTAGTATCTCATACCTAACATCCCAAAGAGTTTCTCAAATTGTATCTGGGGTATGGCCTTTGTGAGTGGATCCGCTGTGTTGTCCTTCGTGTCAACTCTCCTGACCTCGATCTCCCGGCGATCAACTATGTCCCGGATCAGGTGATACCGCCTCAGAATATGGCTGGATCGTTGATGAGACCTGGGTTCCTTAGCCAACGCCACTGCTCCATTGTTATCGCAATACAAAGGTATTGGATGCTCAATGGTCGGAACCACACAAATTTTAGTTATGAACTTCTTCATCCAGACAGCCTCTTTGGCAGCATCATTGGCGGCGATGTATTCAGCCTCCATCGTCGAGTCTGCTACGGTTTTCTGTTTGGAACTCTTCCAACAAACCGCTCCTCCATTGAGGGTAAAGACAAATCCCGAGTGCGACTTATAGTCGTCCTTATCACTCTGGAAGCTCGAATCGGTAAAGGACTCCGCTTGGAGTTCACCGTTACCATACACCAAGAACATCTCTTTAGTCCTTCTCAAGTACTTGAGACTGTTCTTCACAGCTGTCTAGTGACTCTTTCCTGGATCTGCTTGATACCTACTCACTACACTTAGTGGGTATGCTCCATCGGGTCTGGTATATAGCATCGCGTACCTGATAGAGCCTACTGCCGAAGCATAGGGTATCCCTTGCATGTGAGCTCTCTCCAAATCAATCTTGGGAGACATCTCTTTGAAGAGAGTGAGTCCAGTAATCGTGGGTAAATTCCCACGCTTGGATTCTTCCATACTAAAGCTCTTTAGTATGGTGTCGATATACCTGGATTGGGACAATCCCAGTATCCGTTTAGATCTATCTCTATAGATCTTAATCCCCAAGATACAGGAGGCATCACCTAGATCTTTCATTGAGAATCTTTGTGATAAGTAGAGCTTGACCGAGTGCAGCATAGGAACATCATTTCCTATCAAGAGTATGTCATCCACGTATAATACGAGGAAGACAACCTTACTCTCTGCCGCCTTCTTGTATATACAATGTTCATCTACGTTCTTGATGAAGTCAAACTCTTTGACTACGACATCAAAACAAATGTTCAAATTCCGCGATGTCTGCTTTAACCCGTAGATGGATTTAAGCAGCTTGCACACCTTCCCGCTGCTCCCACTGTCTACAAAGCCCTCTGGCTGAGTCATGTACACTCACTCTTCTAAATCACCATTTAGAAAGGCGGTCTTAACATCCATTTGCCAAATTTTGTAGTCATGGTATGCAGCAATGGCAAGTAGGATCCGGATGGACTTAAGAATAGCCACTGGAGAAAAGGTTTCATCATAATCCACACCCGGTCATTGATGAAAACCTTTCGCAACAAGTCTAGCTTTGAAAGTCTCAACTTTTCCATCTACACCAAGTTTCTTCTTAAAGATCCATTTGCTCCTAATGAGTTTTACCCTTTCAGGAGCAACTTCCAAAGTCCATACTTTGTTGGTGTACATGGATTCCATCTCAGATCGCATTGCATCCAGCCACTTTACAGAGTCCCCACTCGTGATGGCCTGCTCGAAGCTAGTTGGGTCATCATCTTCCATGCTGCAATCCTCGCTCCCACCATCAATAAGAAAACCGTAGTATCTCTTAGGTGGATGAAGAACCCTACTAGATCGGTAGAGAGCCTGAGGTTCGTTGGGAGCTATCGAATCCTCTGGTTCCATTAAATCTTCAGTTGCAGTTTGTGCTGCTGGAACTTCTTCAAGCTCTACCTCTTCGCTACTAATTTCTTTTACAAGAAATTCCTTTTCTAAAAAGGTGGCGTATTGAGAAACAAACACCTTTTGTTCTTCAGCGTGGTAGAAAATATATCCTTGTGAATTCTTTGGATATCCCACAAAATTGCATAGTACTGATCGTGCCTCAAGTTTGTCCAGATTTTGCCTTTTGACATAGGCCGGACAACCCCATATCTTAACACGTTTAAGATATGGTCTCTTCCAACTCCATATCACATATGGTGTGGTAGGTACAGATTTAGATGGAACTTGATTCAATAGGTATGCTTCTGTCTCAAGCGCATAACCCCAAAAAGAAATAAGCAACTTAGAGGTGCTCATCAAAGAGCGCACCATATCTAATAGGGTGTGATTCCTCCGTTCCGATACACCGTTGTGCTGTGGTGTATACGGAGGAGTAAGCTGAGAGAGAATCCCATTCTCTTGTAGATAGTCCAGGAACTCATTGCTCAAGTATTCTCCTCCTCGATCAGATCGAAGGATCTTAATACTTTTACCCGTTTGGTTCTCGACTTCATGCTTATATTCTTTGAATTTCTCAAAAGCTTCAGACTTGTGTTTCAACAGGAACACATGTCCGTATCTTGAGAGATCGTCAGTGAATGTAATGAAGTACGAGGAACCATTCCTGGCATGTGTAGACATGGGACCGCATTAGTGTATATGCCCTAGAGGCCATTACTGTATCATACTAGTTTGTATATTACTTGATGGAAGCTTGGGATATTCACAGTTGTATAGACAATCTTGCTCGAAATGGTTGTATGCTACTTGGTTTGTTTCTATTTTAATGTGTACATGTGTTTCTTTTAGCATATCGCCTATACACATTAGTGGAGCCCTTAGGATCTTTGCTTGATTACCAGCGTTGTGATGGCAGTCACACTAGTGGGGGCTGGGTAATCTACAAGCACATCATTATACAGGTCCCTAGTCGTAGGATTATCGAGACAAGACATCGATACTCCAGAGTAGGCTAGTGTATACGCTTCTCATCCCAGGAAGGGAGATGGTCTTGTTGGAGATAGTGCCCTCAGAGTCAATTATTGGATCACAGGCACGTGATTGCGATGATTGAGAGAGGACCTATCCCGGTAGGACAGTCTTGCTCAAGATGATAGTATGCTATCTGGTTTATCTTTATCATCGTGTACTGCTTTAGGTGACCTTACGAGTCGCTATTACACGTTGATAGAGCCCCTAGGATTCTTGCTTGACTACCAGCAGTATGAGGGCGATCATATACGTGAGAGCTGGAGTCTATAAGCACATCCTTAAAAGGTCCCTAGTCGTGGGAGTTTCGAGACAGGGCATCGATTCTCCAGAGTAAACTAGTGTATACAGTCGAGACCCCGACGAGGGGCGGTGGCCGGTCTCACAAGCCACTGGTGTCAGTTGGTTCACCTAAGATGTATACAGGTGCTCATTGGGTTATGAATACACCGGACAGGACTCGCCGGGAACCTGCTAGTTGGGATTATACCAGACGTCAGATAGCAGTTCCCAGGTGACATGTGTACAGGTTAGTTCATCGACCTGAGATCGTCATTTGTCTCGTGTGAGTTCCCACTGTGCTTTGATTACTACCCTATCACGGCTCAAAGGAGTCGTGCAAACAGGTTTTAGTTGGGTACAGTCCCGAGCCACATGGAGGCAGTGAGCGGATCTGCAGGGGTTCGTCTCTCCCGGTATTGGGGGTGAGGTCGCGCTGTGTCCAGGAGAGCCAGAACATGAAAAGTCCTTGGCCAAGGCAGGAGATTTACTGGTAGGTGTTCCAGTAGTATCTCAGGGTGTTCTGGGCTACACTCCGACACGACTTGTACCGCTTTTGGGGGTCTGACTTTACCAACCCCCTAGGCCCGCCATGCGATGCTCATAGACGAATGGACCGGACTGTACGGATATTGTCACAGACAGGCTCAGTAGGGTGTCAGGATGAGTTCGCTCATCGACGTCCCTTTTGGTCAGTACCTGGTAGCCCATTACGTATTGGCTTATACCTCTGACGTGCTAGTGGTTAAATCCACAGCCATAGTATTGACGAGTCTTTAGAGTCCACCACATACAGTTACTCAAGTTTCGGGCGAAACGCTGTAGAGGCCGTATGGAGATATGGCAGGGTTCGATCAGATACGTGCGGTATTGCACGGATCGTGATCGGACGGTTTTTACTACCCGGCTTTGGCTTAAGCCGGATCCTAGTATTAGATAGTGTAGTTTTGTCTCTTTGCATTTGTGTTCAGTGGGAATACAAATGCGGGCATGTATTTGCAGTAGCGGGGTTTTCCTGTAATTTATTACGGGATCAGTTTTCTGAAGTTTCCAGTTTGCATTCCGTTCCGGCCGGTTTTCTTTTATTCCTTCTCGGCCGGACTTTTCGTTGGAGGGGGTTAATTGCAAGTTTGCAATTAACTTAGTTGTGAGGGGCTTTCTTGCATATGTGGCTTTATGATGAAAATAGCTTCATGATGATATTCTATTATGGTCATTTCATTTGCTTATCTTGTGAGTGGACTTTGATGAGAATGAAGTGTGACCTTTTTCCATGCTTATCTCTCATTTTTCCTTTTTGATTATTTTGGTTTTTTCACCACCCATTTTTTTTTGGAGAGGAGAGGCCGGCCACTATGAAGAGGGAAGAATGGGAGTGATCATTTGAGTGAGGGATTGATTCATCTCATTTCATGCTTCTTTGCTTGCTAAAATTCCTAGCTTCTCTCCTTCATTCATTCTCCTCCTCACATCCCTCCATCAAGGCGACTTCATGAACCCTAAAGAGACAACGCTACTACATTATTCTATAGCATGTCTTGGACGCGTCGGCTATCCAACTTCGCGCCCGAGTTGTCTCGGTCAAGAGGTGGGAGCCCGTAAAAGATTCCGGCTACGTGGTGCCCTTTCCGACGAGAAGTTGACGGACAGAGATTCCGCGGGAGATCGGAGTGGAGACGAAGACCGAAGGACACGGATCGCTTGGTATGGCTTCTCTACTCTTTTCTAGTTTGCTAGTAGCTAGGTTAATGGCCCGATCCGGGTGAAAAGTGCGCGGTGGTGCCGGTTTCTAGTTGTTAGAAAGTTTTTGTTTCCGCGTTTCCGGCGTCGGATCGACGGCCGGGGCGCCCCCGCGGGCTTACATTGGTATCAGAGCCAGGCCGTTAACATACCTAGCTTGCTCTAGTGTGTTTACATCCTCGATCGAACAAAAATCCCGAAAACCCGATTTTGTGTGCATGTGTTCTCTTGTCGAATTTTTTCAAGTTCAAAAAATTTTTCAGGTTGTTTCAGAAACATGTGAAGAGAATTCTAAGAACACGGAAAAAATTTGGTGACCTAATTCGTCTATAAGGCCGTGGAACCGCGGCCATAACCCCACTTTGGCCGCGGTTCTGCCGCAATAATAAAGCTTCATTGCACCATTTTTTTTTCCAGTGGATCCTAGTCTGAGAAATGGGGTTTTTGGAACATTCTTTTTGGGGCCCACTTCGATATATTTGTTCGATCGGATATTTTAAACATGCTAGTTCATAGTATTTACATTATATCTGCGACCGTGTGTTAGTTATATGTATGCCCTAGAGGCCATTACTATACATAGGATGTATATTGTAGTGGATGCTTGGACATATATAGGGAAGACTTTCTTGCTCGACATGATAGTATGCTATCTGGTTGCTCTTTACCTTAACGTGTACATTGATTGTCTCTCTGTTACATGTTGGTAAAGCCCTTAGGATGTGTACTTGACTACCTGGACTATGATGCAGATCATACTAGTGGGGACATGGTAGTCCATAAATACATCCTTCAAGGTCCCTAGTCGTGGGTGTATCGAGACGGGGCATCGATATACCAGAGTAGACTAGCGTATACCTTCTCGACCCATACAGATGGGCGATGGATGATCCCATATCCATTGGTGTTTGACATCGGAGATGATATACGGGTGCTCAGTGGAGACTGGGTACACTGGACGGACTCGCCGAGAACTCCCAGATGGTATTATACCTTACGTCAGATGGCAGTTCTCTGGTGACACTGGTACATAGTAGTCTGTTGACCCGAGATCGTCATAGAGTCTTGTGTGGTTCCCACTGTGCTTTGATTTCCACCTTACCACGTCCAAGAGGGCGTGCAAAACGGTGGTTTTTGGGTACAGTCCCGAATCACATGGAGGCAATGAGCGATAGGAGGGGACTCCCGGTATAGGGAGTTGATGTTGCGCTGTGTTCGATTGGCTATAACCGGAAATCCCTGGCCAGGGTTGCTGAGATTTACTGGTAAGTGTTACCTGTAGTTTCTCGAACTGTTATAGACCTCATATCGACACGACTTATCGAGCTATTGGGGTCTGACGTTTACCACCCCTAGGCGAGATATGCGACATATCAGACGGACAGACCGGACTGTACGGTAAGTGTTACTGGTTGGATTCACAGGAGTATGAGCGGGCTTGCTCGTCGATCTTCTGATCGCTCAATACCCGGGTGGCCGTTACGTTTAGCAGACCGTTGCGGCTTGTGGGTGTTTGATATGATCATCACCTGCTGCCGGCGTATTGACGAGTCTTTAGAGTCCTACACAGAGGTTTCCTGGCTCAAGCGAAACGAAATAGGAGCGCATATGAGATATGTGCGGGACCGAGAATAATGCGTGTATGTGATACCGTATTTCATTCTCGCGATGAATGTGTCGAATGGTTGTATGCGATATAACCTAGTTATCGAATCAAGGATTGATTCGATAAATCGATACATTGTTTACTAGTCGGTTGTGTGCGACATGACCGGATCATTGAATCAAGTGTTGATTTAATGATTTAATGTATAATTATATATTTGATATTACTTTGCATTAACTAGTATTGGTTCACTTTAAATGGATTTTCTCACTTGGATTGTGCACATTGTATATGTGATATACTTTTGTACACAAGTTTGTATCATGTTTGATGATACATGCTCACTAGGGTTTGTGTAAAGATTAAACCATGGTTGTATATTGGTTAGGGTTTTCATTTTCTTATTCATTTATTTATTTATTCATTCTTTTTGGAAATTGAAAAGCATAAAGAGAAAATGGTGGCTAATTTTGTTTGATTTTGAAGCTTCATGAAGCTTTGACTAAGTCACCATTTTGTCTCATGCTTAACCCTAACCATTCCACTTAACCTGTCACGACCCGCAGGGTACGGAACATGACCGGCACTTAAGTTACGAAACGTCTCAAGACATCCGTAAAATAAGTAAGCCAAAGCCCAGAAAACAAAACCAATTAAGCAAAAGAGTGAAGAAAACCCAATCAATTGAAAGCGAGTTTATCAATAAGTCATGTAAAACCCTTTTTAAAAACAGTACCAATTTTTCCGAAAATTTCGGCAGAGTCTCCTTTGTAAATACTGGCCCCCAAAATGGGTACAACAAGAATATATATGAATCCAACAAAATAGGGCATCCCCAAGCGGGAGCTAGCTCTTCGCCACAAGGCGGTCACAAATCCCACGCAATATAAAGCAACAACATGCAAAAAAAATCATAAGGAAGCATGAGAAAAGCAGCATGTCGGCTCAAGTGAGCTCGACCCCAAAATACAGCATAAAAGTCCACAAACCTCACAGTCTCATCTCTAGGTCAATGTACAATAATACTGGTAGATACAGTAGATGGAGTGCACTAGATACAAGGAATATACAAGGTGGTACAAAAATAATGATATAACCCACCTAAGAGCAAAACCTCGAGTCCAGGCAAAGGAGGCAAAAGAACAAGTGCGCCCGCCGCTACTGTACTGACGGAGCGGACCTGCAAAAGGCTGTGGCACAACGGGGGTGAGTTGCCAACTCGTGAGTAATAAATAACATCTACAAAGGCTATCGTATGCATGCACACAAGCATCCTAGCATCTAAAATACAGGTATGACTGGATGCACTAGCAGGTGTGTATACAACATCAGTGTATTAATATGTATGCAACATGAATATCTGAGGTCTCAATAGGTATATATAAGAAACATTTTATCTCTTTTTGTTTTTTTGAAACTCTTTTAGAATGCCAGCATAATACTCAAAGAATCGACGAGAACCGGTGTCCAGCAACGACACCCAAAAGCTGTCTCAAATCTCATAAATCCATGTCATAGTGTCTCTGGCCTCAGCCATTCGGCTGACCCATCTCAATATCAATATCTCATCCTCTCGCGGCCCCGGTCGGTATCCTCTGGATATCCGCCGTGCCCAATGAAGTCACCGGTAGGTAATCCGTCCCCTGCCAGGCTCATCGTCAGCACCACGAGCTTCTTGCCCCGGGGTACCCTACCGGGCCCACCATGTACCCGAGACGGTTCATCCAACTCCTCGAAACGGGTCTCAAAAACCACAGCAAACTCATGGTGGACG
Organism: Agapanthus africanus; assembly: GCA_030015575.1. Lineage (NCBI taxonomy): Eukaryota > Viridiplantae > Streptophyta > Magnoliopsida > Asparagales > Amaryllidaceae > Agapanthus > Agapanthus africanus. The sequence goes on from CM057349.1 coordinate 255,953,885, forward strand.
ACACTTACATCACTAGAAAACCGCAATTTACATGTTTTAAAAATATAATAAGTTTAGAAATTTTGCGGCTTTCCCCCGAAATCCAGAAATATCATAAAATCTCAAGAAATCCTCATAAGTGCATATATCAATGATAATGAATGCATATGGTATCAATAATCAAGTTGCGATGTGTGATTAATAGATTAGGCATGAACAATTAATATGATGAAGTACATGCACATGAATAGCAATCCTACGGTTTCATTTTAAGGAATTAAAGGCAATAGCACAAGTTTAAGTATCAATTAGTAAAAGGTTTCAATTTAAAGGTTATCTAGTGTGGTGGCATGGCAATTACCAGGGTGTGTGTGTAAGCATGAATCGTGCTCGTGCTGCATATAAAATCCCTGGCAATGGTGCAGGTGTCCTATAAAATGGTTTCGTATAGGTATGTCAATATAGGGCATGAATGTAGCAAATAATCATACAAGTATTACACCCCTAATTACTAACATTACTAAGAATCTTTTAAGTTACTAAAACTATCGGACGGCTTGCGCCATCCAACGATAGTCCCCCGTAGATGTTACATCTGTAGGGTTCCTAGGCACCCTAATGAGGTCTCACAAGGCATCAACCATGCCAATTTCAAAAAATCTAGGTGCCGAGAAACCCTAATACGGACCGTTGGCTAGAAATCTAGACGAAAAACAATCTAGTTAACAACTTAACTAATGGGATATCGGAAATACAACCTTTGTAGATCCGGTGCTCCACCTCCTTAGCTCCGCAACGAAGTCGTCTCCGCTGTCCAAAAGGAATCCGGGCTCTAGAGTCGGCTTCGTCGGAGAAAAAGCGAGCTAGGTCGTCGATGTCCATGCCGAAGATGATCTACGTTGAGGCATCGCTAAATCAAGCTCCACCTTCACCAAGCCCTAAAAACTTGTGAAGGAAACACACTCTACTACTTGGCAAGAGGTAGAGGATGAAGAAATAGGAAGTGGGTAGACTTTAGAATTGGATTTCTCACTCTTTATCATCAATCACCATTGATGACCTCAAGGTTTTCTTCTTGAGTTCAAGGAAGAAGAAGAAGAAATGTTATGATAAGAATTGTTTTTAAAATGAAAAGAATAATCCATTCTTATCATAAGTGAACCATGGTAAAGTGTAGAGAGCTAATCATGGTTAAAGGAATGGTTAGGGTCAAACTAGAGACAAAATGGTCACTTAGTCAAAAGATCAAGAAGCTTCAACTAGAATCCAAAATTAGCAACCATTTCATTTCATTTTCTTTTATTCATTTATCATAAATGAATGGATAACTAAATAAGATAAATGAATAACAAATGATAAACCCTAACCATTACATAACCATGGTTTAAACTTTACACAAAACACAAGTTAGCATGCATCATCAAACATGATACATACAAGTGCACAAAAATATATCACATATACAATGTGCACTATCCAAGTGAGAAAATCCGTTTAAAGTGAACCAATACTAGTTAGTGCAAAGTAACATATCAAATATATATAATTATGCATTAAATCATTAAATCAACACTTGATTCAATGATCCGGTCATGTCGCACACAACCGACTAGTATTCAATGTATCGGCTTATCGAATCAACGCTTGAATCGATAACTAGGTTATATCGCATACAACCTTTCGATACATTCATCGCGAGAATGGAATACGGTATCACATACACGCATCATTCTCGGTCCCTCACATATCTCATATGCGCTCCTATTTCGTTTCGCTTGAGCCAGGAAACCTCTGTGTAGGACTCTAAAGACTCGTCAATACGCCGGCAGCAGGTGATGATCATATCAAACACCCACAAGCCGCAAGCGGTCTGCTAAACGTAACGGCCACCCGGGTATTGAGCGATCTGAAGATCGACGAGCAAGCCCGCTCACACTCCAGTGAATCCAACCAGTAACACTACCGTACAGTCCGGTCTGATCGTCTGATATGTCGCATATCTCGCCTAGGGGTGGTAAACGTCAGACCCCAATAGCTCGATAAGTCGTGTCGATATGAGGTCTATAACTGTTCGAGAAACTACTGGTAACACTTACCAGTAAATCTCAGCAACCCTGGCCTGGGATTTCCTGTTATAGCCAATCGAACACAGCGCAACATCAACCCCCTATACCGGGAGAGACGAATCCCCTCCTATCGCTCATTGCCTCCATGTGACTCGGGACTGTACCCAAAAACCACCGTTTTGCACGCCCTCTTGGACATGGTAAGATGGAAATCAAAGCACAGTGGGAACCACACGAGACTCTATGACGATCTCGGGTCAACAGACTACTCTGTACCAGTGTCACCAGAGAACTGCCATCTGACGTGAGGTATAATACCATCTGGGAGTTCTCGGCGAGTCCGTCCAGTGTACCCAGTCTCTACTGAGCACCCGTATATCATCTCTGATGTCAAACACCAATGGATATGGGATCATCCATCGCCCATCTGTATGGGTCGAGAAGGTATACGCTAGTCTACTCTGGTATATCGATGCCCCGTCTCGATACACCCACGACTAGGGACTTTGAAGGATGTACTTATGGACTACCATGTCCCCACTAGTATGATCCGCATCATAGTCCAGGTAGTCAAGTACACATCCTAAGGGCTTTACCAACATGTAACAGAGAGACAAACAGTGTACACGTTAAGGTAAAGATCAACCAGATAGCATACTATCATGTCGAGCAAGAAAGTCCTCCCTATATATGTCCCAGCATCCACTACAATATACATCCAATGTACAGTAATGGCCTCTAGGGCATACATATAACTAACAATCTCCCACTTGCACTAGGGCCATCTGTAGCAGTGGTTGTAGTATCTCATACTCAACCATCCCATAAAAGTCTCTCTCTGGGAACAGGCCTTTGTGAGTGGATCCGCTGTGTTGTCCTCTTAGTCTACTCTCCAAACCTCGATCACCCTGGAGATCAACTATCTCCATGATCAGGCGACACTGCCTTAGAATATGTCTGGATCACTGATGGGACCTGCGTTCCTTGGCATAAGCCACAACTCCATTGTCACACAATGGAAGGAATATAGTTCATCTCATGAACCAATATACACCCAAACAGCCTCTTTGGTAGCATCTTAAGTAGCGATGTATCCAGCCTTTATCGTCTAGTATGCCACGGTATCTAGCTTGGAACTCTTCCAACATACCGTCCCTTTACTGAGGGTAAAGACAATGCCTGCGACTGACATTCAGTGGTCTTTATCACCCTGGAACCCTTCCAGCGATTCTCCCCATGATCTATTGATATCATCTCACTACAGCTAGTGAGTAGCCTAACATCCATTTAGATCTATCTCATAGATCCAAAATCCAGGATTTAGTAGGTATCATTTTGATCCTATGTGGAGAATCCATGTGATAAACGGAGATTGATCGAGCGTAGCATAGGAAACTCCTTCCCTATCAAGAGTATGTCATCCACGTACTCTACGAGGATCGTCACCATACTCCCTACTACCTTCTTGTTTATACAAGGTTCATCTACCATTTTGATGATGTCAACTTCTTTGACTAATTCATCAAAACAGATGTTCCAACTCCGCGATGCCTGCTTTATCCTATAAAGCATCTTGCACACGTTTCCGCTGCTCCCACTGTCTACGAGGCCCTTTGGCTGTGTACTTATAGACGCTCTCTTCTAAAATATCATTTAGAAAAGCAGTCATGACACCCAACCACCAGATATCGTAGTCATGGTATGTAGCCGTGGTAAGTAGGATCTGGATGGACTTAAGCATAGATACTTGAAAAGGTTTTATCATTATGATCCATATCTGGTCAATGATGCAAACCTTTAGCAAGTCTAGCTTTGAAAGTCTCAACTTTTCCAAGTACACCAAGTAATCTTCTCAAGATATACTTGCTCCTGATGGAGATTTAACCCTTCAGATATAGCAACCAAAGTCCATACTTTGTTGGTGTATAAGGATTCCATCTCAGATCACTAAGCATCCAGCCATTCTTACAGAGTCTTATTCTCGATGGCCAGCTCGAAACTAGTTGGGTCATCATCTCATGATGCAATCCTCGCTCCCACTGTCATAGAGAAACCGAAGTATCTCTCAGGTGGGTGAGGAACCCTACTAGATCGGCGGAGAGGCTGAGGTTCGTTGGAATCTACTGAATCCTTTGGTTCTATCAAATCATCAGCTGCAGTCTGTATAGCTGGAACATTTCCAGTTCTACATAACAGACCTTGCCTCGAGCTTGTCCGGATTTTGCTTTTCAGACATAGGCCGGACAACCCCAAATCTTAACTAGCTTAAGACATGGGCTCTTCCCTTTCCATATCACATATGAAATGGTAGGCAACTGATTTGATTCGAACCCTATTCAATAGGTATGCAGCTTCTTAAGTGCATAACTCCCAAAAGGAAAAAGGTAACAAAGTATTACTCATCATAGAGCACACCATATCAAATAGGGTGTATCTGCTCCGCCCCGATATACCATCGTGCTATGGTGTATACAGAGGAGTAATGCTGAGAGAGAATCTCATTCTCCTTTAGAATAGTCCAGGAATTCCGTGATCAAGTATTCTCCTCCCTGATCTCATCATAGGACATAATACTTATACCCGTATTTTGGTTCTCTACTTCTAACTTATATTCTATGAATATCTCAAAAGGTTCGGACTTGTGTTTCAACAGGAGCATATGTCTGAATCTTGAGAGATTATCAGAGAATGTAATGAAGTACAAAGAACACTTCCTGGCATGTGTAGACAGGGGACCTTACATACATCAACATGCATCATCCCAAGAGTTCACTAACTCTTTCTCTGTTTCCAGTAAACGGAGCTATGGTCATCTTATCTTTGTGACATGACTGGCAAGTTTCACAAGATGTAAATTCAAACTGATTTAAATATGCATCTTCATGTAACTTCAGCTAGTCGGGTCGCATTGATATGACCTAGTCTACAATGCCTCAAGAAGGATTCGTTCATTTCTGAACTCTTCCTCTTATGTGTGTTCCATATACTAAGAACTGTAGTTTGATTTAGAACATCAACGCTTTTAGATAACGTGCCTGAACCGATCAACTTTTGATATAGGAAATGTTCAAAACATTATCCAACAATACAAAATTATATCCTTTCTTTACTAATAAAGAGACTGATATGATTTTGTATATCAGGTTCGGTATCTAATAACATTCGTTCAGAATCAATGTATTGGTAATACAGGGTGCAGTGACCAACAGACTTGGCTGCAACTCTTGCCCCGTTTTCTGCCTCATGAAACTTATCACCCGTTCTCAGTTCTCTACCTTTCTGTAGCCCTATGTAACATATTACATATCTGGGATCCTGATCTGGTATCACATACCCAGGACGTAAAGGATACTGAGAAACAGTTCTGTATAATGAACAAACCCGAAGATGATGCATCAGCATGCACTCTCTTCGTTTGGGCGGCACGGGAAATCTGGTATTCCCCAATTTCCTGCTCTGTCTTATAACAATTATAAGTTGGAGCGGGACTAACGTTCCCCAGCTCAGTATAACAAGCGGGTTCGGTCAATTATCCGTATTATTATCTTGATTAAGGCGTGATATGGTCGCTACCTGGAGAGAGAGAGAAGAAAACACTCAGCGTGCGCTCTGTCAAGAATAGATTGGTTATTATTTTATCTAATCAGGATGGCTCCCACTGCTTTTTATCAAATCTTCCTTCAAACCCTAAAAGGAAAGACTAGCCGGGATTAATTACACACTACAAGTTCGCCAATCTTTCGGCCAGGCCAGTGTCGGTACTTTGAGGGAGGTCCCCCGTGCTTTCGCACGAACCTAATTAATGTAAACCTCGTTTTCCCAGAGGCGTAACCCCGTTGACACCTTTCTAGACACCTACTTGATCGGCTAATTGTAATGCGTAAAACTCTCCCAGGAGTAACTCTTACTCGCAGCGGGTATCGGGATCCAACTATCTCATAGAAGGTATGCAATCTCATTGCAAATTTCAACACTTGAAATTCCCGATAATCTTTTGCCCCTAGCGTCCTATGACCTTGACGCGGCCAACAAACCATAGTCCGCTAGTCAAGTTCAACCCGTCATTTCCTGATTAAATTAAACCCACCCGCACGACCCTTGACGCAGGCCAACAAAGTCGCACGACTACCCTAATCCAATCACATCATATGCTTATACAGATAAGCACCAGTTAGCTACCGCACACTACGCCTTGACGCAGGCCAACAAACGTAGCACGAATACTAACTACTACTTATCTGAAATGACGGAGGGCTACGACAGGTTTTTCTGAAAACCTATTGCGTAATGAACTTGATATCGTTGTAGAATCAAATGAATTTTGAAATGGAGTGCTTTTGAGGCTTTTCTAGTTTTGCTAAAGGAGTCACTCCCGGTGAAGGGATCGTCGGTCCTTTCCTCGTCGAATGAGGTGCGGGATATATCATATATATCGCTGTGCAAAGCAAAAACACTTAAAAGCAATCAAAAGACAAACCGAGTGTGTAGCATCTGCCAGTTATTGCTAAAGGAGTCACTCCCGGTGAAGGGATCTCGGTCCTTTCCTCATCGAATAAGGTGCAGGATATATCTCATATACCGCTATGCAAAGCAAGAACTGTAGCTACCTGTTTTATTTTGAAATTCGATTCTACAACATCTTAGGTTTCTTTTATTTCATTAATCACATTAATGAAGTCCCATCATTTAATTACCTAAACATCACAGATAAATACGACGTACACTTATGCCATCCGCATTCGCCTCGATGTCCCCTCGTGCACCGTTAGGTTAGGTAACTAACGGCAGAGCGGGGCAGGGCTAGCGCGGGTGTAAAACATAAGTAACGTCTATATAATATATCATATATACTATATACTGTATCTATCACAGAACATCACATGATCACATCACAGATATCGCAGCAGAAGAATCATATGAAATATTGGATATACTAGGACGTCCGTGTTTTCAATACGAGCCAGTATAAAACACGGATTCCACGGTCGTGATGAATAGCCAAACCCACACCCCTAGACCCCTACGAGAGCGGCAAGCAACCCTACCAATTCTAGGGTTAGGAGACCCGGACTCGACTCCTCGAGTTGGTCTCCCACTTGACCCTAGAACCCGGTTACTTGTGCCCTCCTCCTTGGGTCTATCCTAGTGTGGAAAAGTAAATAATATACAAAAGGTGACAACTTCCGCTACCTGGAAGTGCCCCAATGAAAGAATATTACATACAAGTTTTTACATGAATGAAAATGAAAAACACTCATCTCACATAAAAACCCCCGGCTATTCAAACACGACGATCCAATATAACATATCCAGCAACACATAACATCACATGTCATCAACGTAAGTAAATATGCGCATCCCAATTGTCGTTGAAATATAGCAACGAAACCGGCGATATCACACATTACACTTACGGTCACAGAAAAAGAAAGTGTAAAACTACAACAGTTGGAATCCGCAACCACCTCAGACATCGCATGCCTGACCAAATGAATTCCTTAGACATCGCATGCCTAACAATTATAAACCCCGCATTTCAGTCTCATTATCGAAAACACTTTTCAATATCAAGTCGGGCAATTCAACAAGATTCCCGAAAAACTGATCGAATGCTCGTCGCAAAACTTCAGTAGACGGCCGCACCCCCGATACCTGCGACGAAGTGCACCAAGGCGGAACACCGCTGCCGCGAGCACCCGAACGGATGCTTTCGGCGACGGGGTTCTCCTACAGTCACTTGGTCGGGGCTATGGAGTGAAGCTGTCTATTAAGTTTACCCAGCGAGTATCCGCGTTCGCTACGTGATTGCGACGGACTTTTGATCACATCAAAATTCCGTGGCAACCGATCAAGTGAGACTAAACTGCTACGTTTATAACATTCATTCAGTTATCACATAACTTTTGTGAATTCCAATTATTGTATCCCATTCCAGATAAACAGAAAATGTTAAACTTTTCGATCGAACAATCGAACACCCAAGTTTTCCCGATACAGATCAACACATGAAATATGAGTCTAACAACATTCAGTTCGTGCCTCAGTACCAACGGTCCAGCCGTAGAAGGGTCAAGCCAACGCCTCACATGTGGCACGCCGTACTGCCCCAAATCCGAAGGTTCAAAGGGCAGTTCAAGACGGTCACATAATCGAGTTAAGGTTTGTTGTCTTCTAGAGGGACCATCGCGTTACTTGCACTACTTAGAACGTCGTCAAACTACAGAAAAATCCAACACTTGGAAATTTCCCGACAGGGGAAAAGTTGGGTATTTATATCCGGTCGAACTTTTTAACATATTCTAAAATTTATCCGGAAAGCCAAATAGACAAAATTTGATAATCCGATCGAACATTCGAATCCCCAAAACAACACAGAAAATACAACTCTGGAAAAATTATTAAAAATTCCCAGGAAAATCAGCATAGAAGAATAAGAATTACTGTGCAGAAATATATGCACAACACGACAAAATGGCCGCGGATCCGCCGCCTGAGCCTACTGTAAGGCCGCGGATCCGCGCCCCATTTAAAGAATCTGTCGCCTGAGTTTGCACAGTAATTCTTATATTATTTTACTGAGTTTTCTGAATATTTTTAATCTGGAAAAATCCCAGAATTTGGAAAACGTCCAGAGAGCTATTTGTAAAAGGGTTTCGGGTTCGTTCGGAGTTCAAAATCCGTCTGGACTTCGCCTAAGGCTCTAGCTAGGCTCTGATACCACTGTAGGGTTCCTAGGCACCCTAATGAGGTCTCACAAGGCATCAACCATGCCAATTTCAAAAAATCTAGGTGCCGAGAAACCCTAATACGGACCGTTGGCTAGAAATCTAGGCGAAAAACAATCTAGTTAACAACTTAACTAATGGGATATCGGAAATACAACCTTTGTAGATCCGGTGCTCCACCTCCTTAGCTCCGCAACGAAGTCGTCTCCGCTGTCCAAAAGGAATCCGGGCTCTACAGTCGGCTTCGTCGGAGAAAAAGCGAGCTAGGTCGTCGATGTCCATGCCGAAGATGATCTACGTCGAGGCATCGCTAAATCAAGCTCCACCTTCACCAAGCCCTAAAAACTTGTGAAGGAAACACACTCTACTACTTGGCAAGAGGTAGAGGATGAAGAAATAGAAAGTGGGTAGACTTTAGAATTGGATTTCTCACTCTTTATCATCAATCACCATTGATGACCTCAAGGTTTTCTTCTTGAGTTCAAGGAAGAAGAAGAAGAAATGTTATGATAAGAATTGTTTTTAAAATGAAAAGAATAATCCATTCTTATCATAAGTGAACCATGGTAAAGTGTAGAGAGCTAATCATGGTTAAAGGAATGGTTAGGGTCAAACTAGAGACAAAATGGTCACTTAGTCAAAAGATCAAGAAGCTTCAACTAGAATCCAAAATTAGCAATCATTTCATTTCATTTTCTTTTATTCATTTATCATAAATGAATGGATAATTAAATAAAATAAATGAATAACAAATGATAAACCCTAACCATTACATAACCATGGTTTAAACTTTACACAAAACACAAGTTAGCATGCATCATCAAACATGATACATACAAGTGCACAAAAATATATCACATATACAATGTGCACTATCCAAGTGAGAAAATCCGTTTAAAGTGAACCAATACTAGTTAGTGCAAAGTAACATATCAAATATATATAATTATGCATTAAATCATTAAATCAACACTTGATTCAATGATCCGGTCATGTCGCACACAACCGACTAGTATTCAATGTATCGGCTTATCGAATCAACGCTTGAATCGATAACTAGGTTATATCGCATACAACCTTTCGATACATTCATCGCGAGAATGGAATACGGTATCACATACACGCATCATTCTCGGTCCCTCACATATCTCATATGCGCTCCTATTTCGTTTCGCTTGAGCCAGGAAACCTCTGTGTAGGACTCTAAAGACTCGTCAATACGCCGACAGCAGGTGATGATCATATCAAACACCCACAAGCCGCAAGCGGTCTGCTAAACGTAACGGCCACCCGGGTATTGAGCGATCTGAAGATCGACGAGCAAGCCCGCTCACACTCCAGTGAATCCAACCAGTAACACTACCGTACAGTCCGGTCTGATCGTCTGATATGTCGCATATCTCGCCTAGGGGTGGTAAACGTCAGACCCCAATAGCTCGATAAGTCATGTCGATATGAGGTCTATAACTGTTCGAGAAACTACTGGTAACACTTACCAGTAAATCTCAGCAACCCTGGCCTGGGATTTCCTGTTATAGCCAATCGAACACAGCGCAACATCAACCCCCTATACCGGGAGAGACGAATCCCCTCCTATCGCTCATTGCCTCCATGTGACTCGGGACTGTACCCAAAAACCACCGTTTTGCACGCCCTCTTGGACGTGGTAAGATGGAAATCAAAGCACAGTGGGAACCACACGAGACTCTATGACGATCTCGGGTCAACAGACTACTCTGTACCAGTGTCACCAGAGAACTGCCATCTGACGTGAGGTATAATACCATCTGGGAGTTCTCGGCGAGTCCGTCCAGTGTACCCAGTCTCTACTGAGCACCCGTATATCATCTCTGATGTCAAACACCAATGGATATGGGATCATCCATCGCCCATCTGTATGGGTCGAGAAGGTATACGCTAGTCTACTCTGGTATATCGATGCCCCGTCTCGATACACCCACGACTAGGGACTTTGAAGGATGTACTTAAGGACTACCATGTCCCCACTAGTATGATCCGCATCATAGTCCAGGTAGTCAAGTACACATCCTAAGGGCTTTACCAACATGTAACAGAGAGACAAACAGTGTACACGTTAAGGTAAAGATCAACCAGATAGCATACTATCATGTCGAGCAAGAAAGTCCTCCCTATATATGTCCCAGCATCCACTACAATATACATCCAATGTACAGTAATGGCATCTAGGGCATACATATAACTAACAACATCTACTCACAGGAATCCCTGGCTAGCTGTGTCCAATCACCGCTTTCCCCTTTCGTGCCGCGTCTGACGTCTCCGCGACCGAACCTGGAATTTACATCAATACCAAACATAAGGTTACCTATCAAGACTGACGCAAAACCCAAACGAAAATACTAATGTTCACTAGTTAGGTACAACGTGCACAGGGTCCGCGGAACACACGCGAAAATCGCAAAAATCTACAAGAAAGTCGATTTGGCCGCCCGGCAAAACTACAACCCGACTACTCGAAAAAAATCCGCACACACGCATCCTAAATGTCATAGGATATCTCAAAAATATCGCCAAGATCTCGCAAATAGTTCATCACAATATTTTAATAAAAACTAGTAAGCACAAAACTTGCTAATTTGGTGCAACATCGAAAATTAAAGATAAAGTTATCACAATCCAACACAAACATCCAACCACACAACTAGTTAGCCACAATCACATAATTCCAACTCATTTACCATGCTACAAAACCATTTTCCAAACACAACCCTTTCTTGATTTTTTTCTTATAAGCAATTGCAATTAAAAACCATACTAGAAAAACTTAACTAACACTAATTTCAAACCCAATAGCAAGTTCACCTCTTAGATTTAGGTTAGCAAAACACTAGATAGCAAAGTAAATTAATTAACCTAATAATGGATTTCTAAACCCTAATTACAACTCAAGCCATGAACTATAAAAAAAAAACTAGATTAGAATTTAGCACAAAATTAACACTTCAAGGTTCTAATTTAGCATACATTAAACTACAATTTAACCAAGATTGAAATTATACCTCACAATCTATGGATCTAGCATGATCATTTGCCTCCAAAAATGCCTCATTTCCACAAGATTTAAACCAATGTGGGCTTGAAAAGAGATAGAATAGGGTTTTGTGTTGAATTTGTGAAGAAAATTGTTGATTTTTGGAGCAATTTTGGATGAATTTTGATGAAGAAAAGAGATGAGACAAGGAGGGGGAATGGGGCTGCTGCAACTGCAGAATTTCGGCTGCAAGGGAGTGGGGGAAGTGGTGTGGGGTGATGTGGGGAAAAGCCCAAGTCAACCCTCTCCAATCAAAGCACACATACTTCCAAATTTACCCTTTTAAAACCCTTTTAAAACCAACACTTCTTCACATGGTTTAAAGTCAAAAAGAGGCAAGGAAAATTCTTGAGCTGCTGCTGGTGGGGCCGGCCTAGGGCTGAGGGAAGAGAGAGAGGGGTTTTACAAAAGAAATTTTATGCAAAAAGACCCCCTACAAGTCAAAAATTGCAAGTTTAGGCTTAAATTCAATAAATTTCGTTTCCTATAATAAAAATTAGTTAAAAATCAAAATAAAATACTAAAAATTTATGTTACAACTAGATTTTAATTAACATAATTTTAAGGATTAAAATTAGCCCGGAAAAATTTGTATTTATCGCTAATTTAATGTATTTTCTTACCGGCTTAAAATAATATTAAAAAATTGAAAAATAGGGAAAAAATTTTAAATGACCAAAATTTAATAAGTAACTCATTAGCTACTAAAAACAAGCAATTACCTATCCATTTTAGGTATAATTAGCCCCAAACTGCAAAATAACAAAAAAGACGGTTTTCGGAAAAATACCGAATTTTCACCGATTTTCAGGAAAACACCAAAACGACTTTTCAAAGATAATACCGGCGCCGTAGTCAAACAAGTCCGTAGCTGCTGAAAACTGCGCTCGCACTCCTCTGTCCAAACGAAAGGAACTCCCTTTCGGGTCAAACCGGTCAAAGGTGCAGCTATACGGGAGAAGTCCTGAACAAAATGCCTGTAGTAGCCTGCCAGGCCTAGAAAACTACGGATCTCAGTAACCGATGTAGGTCGGGGCCACTGCTGAACAGCCTCAATCTTCTTCGGGTCCACACAAATGCCGTCTCTCGTAACCACTTGACCCAAGAATCCGACGTTGTCCAGCCAGAAAGCACACTTGGAGAACTTTGCGAACAGCTGGTGCTCCCTCAGAGTCTGTAACGTAATCCGCAAGTGCTGCTCGTGCTTCTCTCTGCTCCGAGAGTACACCAAGATATCGTCGATAAACACGATGATGAACAAGTCAAGATACGGCCTGAATGTACGGTTCATCAAATCCATGAATGCTGCTGGGGCATTGGTGAGTCCGAACGACATCACCAAAAACTCGTAGTGGCCGTAGCGCGTGCGGAAAGCTGTCCTCGGTATATCCTCCTGTCGAACTCGCAACTGATGGTATCCTGATCGCAAGTCGATCCTCGAAAAATACCCCGCACCCTAAAGCTGGTCGAACAAATCATCAATGCGCGGCAACGGATATCTGTTCCGAACGGTAACTTTGTTCAGCTGGCGGTAGTCGATACATAAGCGCAAACTTCCATCCTTCTTCTTGACAAACAGGACCGGAGCACCCCACGGAGAAACACTCGGTCGAATAAGCCCCTTATCTAACAAATCCTGCAACTGATCCTTCAGCTCTAGAAGCTCTGCCGGGGCCATCCGATAAGGCGGTATAGAAATAGGCCCCGAGCCGGGAATCAAATCAATGCAGAACTCAACCTCGCGCTCAGGCGGTAGCCCAGGTAGCTCATCAGGGAAAACATCAGGGAACTCAGAAACAACCGGGACCCGGTCCAACGGAAGCTCTGCAGCTCGAGTATCACAAATAAACGCTAAGAATCCCTGACATCCCTTCCGCAAGAGCTGACCAGCGCGAAGAGACGAAATCAAGCTGGGAAGGGTGACGCTGCGGTCTCCCTGAATAACAAGGACTGGCTCTCCCGGAAAGCTAAATCTGACTGCCTTCTCACGGCAGTCCACCGAAGCATAACAAGTGGCTAGCCAATCCATGCCCAGAAGCACATCAAAGTCCAACATATCGAGGAGAATCAAATCAACTAATGAATCCCTCTCCCCGATACGAACGGAACACAAACGAAATACAAACCGAGCGACAAACGACTCGCCTACCGGAGTAACAACAACAAGCGGATGATCTAACGACGACGACTCACGGCCCAACATCGGTGCAAAGTGTGTAGATACGTACGAATGTGTGGAACCTGGGTCGAATAATACCCGTGCGTCGAAAGAACAAACTGGCAAGGTACCTGTCACAACGGCATTGGATGCCTGCGCATCCTGCGGTGTCAAAGCAAAAACTCGGGCCTGTCCTCCACCGATAGCGGGCTGACCTCGACCTCGGCCTCTGCCTCCTCGTCCTCTCTGAATAGGACCGCCGTGTCCACGGCCTCTGGGTGCACCTAACTGGCGTGGAGCATCGCCGGTGGTAGGAAGTAGGGCTCTCTGAGGAGGGGGTGGTGATGGTGGTAGGGTCACATGCGGAACTGTCGCTGCTCCCTATCGTCTCGCCGGATAGTCTCTGACAAGATGGTGCAAACTCCCGCACCCAAAACACCCTGGCGACGGCTGCTGCCCCTGGGGATAAGAACCATATAACTGTCCCCGCCCAAATCCTCTGCCAGGCCTATCTCTCGGAAAGAATCTGGCGCGCTGCCTCTGAGACGGTACATCGGTGCGAATCCTCTTCGGCCCAGAAACGGCCGAAGTCTGTGATATGCGTGCCTCCATCCGCAATGCCGTATCCATAGCAGCTGAATAAGTGTCGTAATGCTGGGCGCCAATGGCAAGATATAGCTGGGCATCAAGTCCCTGTATGAACCTCTTCACCATCTTCTCCTCGGTATCCACCAAATACTGAGCGTATCGGGATAACTGTGTAAACTGGATGTCATACTCAGACACCGTCATCCCAGGTGTCTTGACTAAGGCCTCGAAGCTACGAGCTCTGGCGTCACGAACGCTCTCTGGAAGGAAACGGGCTAGAAAGACCGCTGTAAACTCGACCCAAGTCATAGGCGGTAGACCTGCAGCTCGACCTCTCAAGACTGACTCCCACCATGTCTGCGCGAGACCCTCTAGTCGGAAACTCGCAAGCTCTACCCATCGATCATCCGAACATCTCAGCGAACGGCAGATCCTGGCTAAACTGTCAAGGAACGTCTGTGGGTCCTCCGCTGACTCGGTGCCGGTGAATACTGGAGGTCTCAGCCTCATGAAATCCTGTAGTGAAACCGGGATGGTCACGGTGGTAGTAGTAGGAGCAGGTATCATGGTCGTCTGTGATGTAGTAGGTACGTCATCCGGTCTCGGTGTACGACTGGCTGCAACTAGGGATCCTACCATCTGACGTAGCTCCTGCATGCCTCCCATCATCTGTCGCAACTCCTCCATACCAGTCTCGAGCCTATCCATACGGCCTGGGGAAGGTGGATCGGTCTGTCCCTGCGGCGTAGGCATACCACCCTTCTCAGTCCTAGTCTCGGACGAGCCAGCTCGAATCTCGTCTCTGGCGGCAGCCCTCTGTGCCCTCGTAGCCTTCGGCGGCATAGTGGCTGTTACAGGAAAACGGATAGTAAGAACAGTGCAATAGGATCATAGGATACACGGAATTGAAGAAGTAATTTTCAAGCAAGTATATCCTAAAGTCACTTAGGCGGAGTACCGTATCGTAAGTATGCCGCGGACATACACACGCTACGTTACCCTACTTAAGTCACTTACTCCATCTACCAAGGGCCATCCTACACTCAAAAAGGTAAAACCTATCGCTCTGATACCAACTTTGTCACGACCCGCAGGGTACGGAACATGACCGGCACTTAAATTACGAAACGTCTCAAGACATCCGTAAAATAAGTAAGCCAAAGCCCAGAAAACAAAACCAATTAAGCAAAAGAGTGAAGAAAACCCAATCAATTGAAAGCGAGTTTATCAATAAGTCATGTAAAACCCTTTTTAAAAACAGTACCAATTTTTCCGAAAATTTCGGCAGAGTCTCCTTTGTAAATACTGGCCCCCAAAATGGGTACAACAAGAATATATATGAATCCAACAAAATAGGGCATCCCCAAGCGGGAGCTAGCTCTTCGCCACAAGGCGGTCACAAATCCCACGCAATATAAAGCAACAACATGGAAAAAAAATCATAAGGAAGCATGAGAAAAGCAGCATGTCGGCTCAAGTGAGCTCGACCCCAAAATACAGCATAAAAGTCCACAAACCTCACAGTCTCATCTCTAGGTCAATGTACAATAATACTGGTAGATACAGTAGATAGAGTGCACTAGATACAAGGAATATACAAGGTGGTACAAAAATAATGATATAACCCACCTAAGAGCAAAACCTCGAGTCCAGGCAAAGGAGGCAAAAGAACAAGTGCGCCCGCCGCTACTGTACTGACGGAGCGGACCTGCAAAAGGCTGTGGCACAACGGGGGTGAGTTGCTAACTCGTGAGTAATAAATAACATCTACAAAGGCTATCGTATGCATGCACACAAGCATCCTAGCATCTAAAATACAGGTATGACTGGATGCACTAGCAGGTGTGTATACAACATCAGTGTATTAATATGTATGCAACATGAATATCTGAGGTCTCAATAGGTATATATAAGAAACATTTTATCTCTTTTTGTTTTTTTGAAACTCTTTTAGAATGCCAGCATAATACTCAAAGAATCGACGAGAACCGGTGTCCAGCAACGACACCCAAAAGCTGTCTCAAATCTCATAAATCCATGTCATAGTGTCTCTGGCCTCAGCCATCCGGCTGACCCATCTCAATATCAATATCTCATCCTCTCGCGGCCCCGGTCGGTATCCTCTGGATATCCGCCGTGCCCAATGAAGTCACCGGTAGGTAATCCGTCCCCTGCCAGGCTCATCGTCAGCACCACGAGCTTCTTGCCCCGGGGTACCCTACCGGGCCCACCATGTACCCGAGACGGTTCATCCAACTCCTCGAAACGGGTCTCAAAAACCACAGCAAACTCATGGTGGACGACACTTACATCACTAGAAAACCGCAATTTACATGTTTTAAAAATATAATAAGTTTAGAAATTTTGCGGCTTTCCCCCGAAATCCAGAAATATCATAAAATCTCAAGAAATCCTCATAAGTGCATATATCAATGATAATGAATGCATATGGTATCAATAATCAAGTTGCGATGTGTGATTAATAGATTAGGCATGAACAATTAATATGATGAAGTACATGCACATGAATAGCAATCCTACGGTTTCATTTTAAGGAATTAAAGGCAATAGCACAAGTTTAAGTATCAATTAGTAAAAGGTTTCAATTTAAAGGTTATCTAGTGTGGTGGCATGGCAATTACCAGGGTGTGTGTGTAAGCATGAATCGTGCTCGTGCTGCATATAAAATCCCTGGCAATGGTGCAGGTGTCCTATAAAATGGTTTCGTATAGGTATGTCAATATAGGGCATGAATGTAGCAAATAATCATACAAGTATTACACCCCTAATTACTAACATTACTAAGAATCTTTTAAGTTACTAAAACTATCGGACGGCTTGCGCCATCCAACGATAGTCCCCCGTAGATGTTACATCTGTAGGGTTCCTAGGCACCCTAATGAGGTCTCACAAGGCATCAACCATGCCAATTTCAAAAAATCTAGGTGCCGAGAAACCCTAATACGGACCGTTGGCTAGAAATCTAGGCGAAAAACAATCTAGTTAACAACTTAACTAATGGGATATCGGAAATACAACCTTTGTAGATCCGGTGCTCCACCTCCTTAGCTCCGCAACGAAGTCGTCTCCGCTGTCCAAAAGGAATCCGGGCTCTAGAGTCGGCTTCGTCGGAGAAAAAGCGAGCTAGGTCGTCGATGTCCATGCCGAAGATGATCTACGTCGAGGCATCGCTAAATCAAGCTCCACCTTCACCAAGCCCTAAAAACTTGTGAAGGAAACACACTCTACTACTTGGCAAGAGGTAGAGGATGAAGAAATAGGAAGTGGGTAGACTTTAGAATTGGATTTCTCACTCTTTATCATCAATCACCATTGATGACCTCAAGGTTTTCTTCTTGAGTTCAAGGAAGAAGAAGAAGAAATGTTATGATAAGAATTGTTTTTAAAATGAAAAGAATAATCCATTCTTATCATAAGTGAACCATGGTAAAGTGTAGAGAGCTAATCATGGTTAAAGGAATGGTTAGGGTCAAACTAGAGACAAAATGGTCACTTAGTCAAAAGATCAAGAAGCTTCAACTAGAATCCAAAATTAGCAACCATTTCATTTCATTTTCTTTTATTCATTTATCATAAATGAATGGATAACTAAATAAGATAAATGAATAACAAATGATAAACCCTAACCATTACATAACCATGGTTTAAACTTTACACAAAACACAAGTTAGCATGCATCATCAAACATGATACATACAAGTGCACAAAAATATATCACATATACAATGTGCACTATCCAAGTGAGAAAATCCGTTTAAAGTGAACCAATACTAGTTAGTGCAAAGTAACATATCAAATATATATAATTATGCATTAAATCATTAAATCAACACTTGATTCAATGATCCGGTCATGTCGCACACAACCGACTAGTATTCAATGTATCGGCTTATCGAATCAACGCTTGAATCGATAACTAGGTTATATCGCATACAACCTTTCGATACATTCATCGCGAGAATGGAATACGGTATCACATACACGCATCATTCTCGGTCCCTCACATATCTCATATGCGCTCCTATTTCGTTTCGCTTGAGCCAGGAAACCTCTGTGTAGGACTCTAAAGACTCGTCAATACGCCGGCAGCAGGTGATGATCATATCAAACACCCACAAGCCGCAAGCGGTCTGCTAAACGTAACGGCCACCCGGGTATTGAGCGATCTGAAGATCGACGAGCAAGCCCGCTCACACTCCAGTGAATCCAACCAGTAACACTACCGTACAGTCCGGTCTGATCGTCTGATATGTCGCATATCTCGCCTAGGGGTGGTAAACGTCAGACCCCAATAGCTCGATAAGTCGTGTCGATATGAGGTCTATAACTGTTCGAGAAACTACTGGTAACACTTACCAGTAAATCTCAGCAACCCTGGCCTGGGATTTCCTGTTATAGCCAATCGAACACAGCGCAACATCAACCCCCTATACCGGGAGAGACGAATCCCCTCCTATCGCTCATTGCCTCCATGTGACTCGGGACTGTACCCAAAAACCACCGTTTTGCACGCCCTCTTGGACATGGTAAGATGGAAATCAAAGCACAGTGGGAACCACACGAGACTCTATGACGATCTCGGGTCAACAGACTACTCTGTACCAGTGTCACCAGAGAACTGCCATCTGACGTGAGGTATAATACCATCTGGGAGTTCTCGGCGAGTCCGTCCAGTGTACCCAGTCTCTACTGAGCACCCGTATATCATCTCTGATGTCAAACACCAATGGATATGGGATCATCCATCGCCCATCTGTATGGGTCGAGAAGGTATACGCTAGTCTACTCTGGTATATCGATGCCCCGTCTCGATACACCCACGACTAGGGACTTTGAAGGATGTACTTATGGACTACCATGTCCCCACTAGTATGATCCGCATCATAGTCCAGGTAGTCAAGTTCACATCCTAAGGGCTTTACCAACATGTAACAGAGAGACAAACAGTGTACACGTTAAGGTAAAGATCAACCAGATAGCATACTATCATGTCGAGCAAGAAAGTCCTCCCTATATATGTCCCAGCATCCACTACAATATACATCCAATGTACAGTAATGGCCTCTAGGGCATACATATAACTAACAATCTCCCACTTGCACTAGGGCCATCTGTAGCAGTGGTTGTAGTATCTCATACTCAACCATCCCATAAAAGTCTCTCTCTGGGAACAGGCCTTTGTGAGTGGATCCGCTGTGTTGTCCTCTTAGTCTACTCTCCAAACCTCGATCACCCTGGAGATCAACTATCTCCATGATCAGGCGACACTGCCTTAGAATATGTCTGGATCACTGATGGGACCTGCGTTCCTTGGCATAAGCCACAACTCCATTGTCACACAATGGAAGGAATATAGTTCATCTCATGAACCAATATACACCCAAACAGCCTCTTTGGTAGCATCTTAAGTAGCGATGTATCCAGCCTTTATCGTCTAGTATGCCACGGTATCTAGCTTGGAACTCTTCCAACATACCGTCCCTTTACTGAGGGTAAAGACAATGCCTGCGACTGACATTCAGTGGTCTTTATCACCCTGGAACCCTTCCAGCGATTCTCCCCATGATCTATTGATATCATCTCACTACAGCTAGTGAGTAGCCTAACATCCATTTAGATCTATCTCATAGATCCAAAATCCAGGATTTAGTAGGTATCATTTTGATCCTATGTGGAGAATCCATGTGATAAACGGAGATTGATCGAGCGTAGCATAGGAAACTCCTTCCCTATCAAGAGTATGTCATCCACGTACTCTACGAGGATCGTCACCATACTCCCTACTACCTTCTTGTTTATACAAGGTTCATCTACCATTTTGATGATGTCAACTTCTTTGACTAATTCATCAAAACAGATGTTCCAACTCCGCGATGCCTGCTTTATCCTATAAAGCATCTTGCACACGTTTCCGCTGCTCCCACTGTCTACGAGGCCCTCTGGCTGTGTACTTATAGACGCTCTCTTCTAAAATATCATTTAGAAAAGCAGTCATGACACCCAACCACCAGATATCGTAGTCATGGTATGTAGCCGTGGTAAGTAGGATCTGGATGGACTTAAGCATAGATAGTTGAAAAGGTTTTATCATTATGATCCATATCTGGTCAATGATGCAAACCTTTAGCAAGTCTAGCTTTGAAAGTCTCAACTTTTCCAAGTACACCAAGTAATCTTCTCAAGATATACTTGCTCCTGATGGAGATTTAACCCTTCAGATATAGCAACCAAAGTCCATACTTTGTTGGTGTATAAGGATTCCATCTCAGATCACTAAGCATCCAGCCATTCTTACAGAGTCTTATTCTCGATGGCCAGCTCGAAACTAGTTGGGTCATCATCTCATGATGCAATCCTCGCTCCCACTGTCATAGAGAAACCGAAGTATCTCTCAGGTGGGTGAGGAACCCTACTAGATCGGCGGAGAGGCTGAGGTTCGTTGGAATCTACTGAATCCTTTGGTTCTATCAAATCATCAGCTGCAGTCTGTATAGCTGGAACATTTCCAGTTCTACATAACAGACCTTGCCTCGAGCTTGTCCGGATTTTGCTTTTCAGACATAGGCCGGACAACCCCAAATCTTAACTAGCTTAAGACATGGGCTCTTCCCTTTCCATATCACATATGAAATGGTAGGCAACTGATTTGATTCGAACCCTATTCAATAGGTATGCAGCTTCTTAAGTGCATAACTCCCAAAAGGAAAAAGGTAACAAAGTATTACTCATCATAGAGCACACCATATCAAATAGGGTGTATCTGCTCCGCCCCGATATACCATCGTGCTATGGTGTATACAGAGGAGTAATGCTGAGAGAGAATCTCATTCTCCTTTAGAATAGTCCAGGAATTCCGTGCTCAAGTATTCTCCTCCCTGATCTCATCATAGGACATAATACTTATACCCGTATTTTGGTTCTCTACTTCTAACTTATATTCTATGAATATCTCAAAAGGTTCGGACTGGTGTTTCAACAGAAGCATATGTCTGAATCTTGAGAGATTATCAGAGAATGTAATGAAGTACAAAGAACACTTCCTGGCATGTGTAGACAGGGGACCTTACATACATCAACATGCATCATCCCAGGAGTTCACTAACTCTTTCTCTGTTTCCAGTAAACGGAGCTATGGTCATCTTATCTTTGTGACATGACTGGCAAGTTTCACAAGATGTAAATTCAAACTGATTTAAATATGCATCTTCATGTAACTTCAGCTAGTCGGGTCGCATTGATATGACCTAGTCTACAATGCCTCAAGAAGGATTCGTTCATTTCTGAACTCTTCCTCTTATGTGTGTTCCATTTACTAAGAACTGTAGTTTGATTTAGAACATCAACGCTTTTAGATAACGTGCCTGAACCGATCAACTTTTGATATAGGAAATGTTCAAAACATTATCCAACAATACAAAATTATATCCTTTCTTTACTAATAAAGAGACTGATATGATTTTGTATATCAGGTTCGGTATCTAATAACATTCGTTCAGAATCAATGTATTGGTAATACAGGGTGCAGTGACCAACAGACTTGGGTGCAACTCTTGCCCCGTTTTCTGCCTCATGAAACTTATCACCCGTTCTCAGTTCTCTACCTTTCTGTAGCCCTATGTAACATATTACATATCTGGGATCCTGATCTGGTATCACATACCCAGGACGTAAAGGATACTGAGAAACAGTTCTGTATAATGAACAAACCCGAAGATGATGCATCAGCATGCACTCTCTTCGTTTGGGCGGCACGGGAAATCTGGTATTCCCCAATTTCCTGCTCTGTCTTATAACAATTATAAGTTGGAGCAGGACTAACGTTCCCCAGCTCAGTATAACAAGCGGGTTCGGTCAATTATCCGTATTATTATCTTGATTAAGGCGTGATATGGTCGCTACCTGGAGAGAGAGAGAAGAAAACACTCAGCGTGCGCTCTGTCAAGAATAGATTGGTTATTATTTTATCTAATCAGGATGGCTCCCACTGCTTTTTATCAAATCTTCCTTCAAACCCTAAAAGGAAAGACTAGCCGGGATTAATTACACACTACAAGTTCGCCAATCTTTCAGCCAGGCCAGTGTCGGTACTTTGAGGGAGGTCCCCCGTGCTTTCGCACGAACCTAATTAATGTAAACCTCGTTTTCCCAGAGGCGTAACCCCGTTGACACCTTTCTAGACACCTACTTGATCGGCTAATTGTAATGCGTAAAACTCTCCCAGGAGTAACTCTTACTCGCAGCGGGTATCGGGATCCAACTATCTCATAGAAGGTATGCAATCTCATTGCAAATTTCAACACTTGAAATTCCCGATAATCTTTTGCCCCTAGCGTCCTATGACCTTGACGCAGGCCAACAAACCATAGTCCGCTAGTCAAGTTCAACCCGTCATTTCCTGATTAAATTAAACCCACCCGCACGACCCTTGACGCAGGCCAACAAAGTCGCACGACTACCCTAATCCAATCACATCATATGCTTATACAGATAAGCACCAGTTAGCTACCGCACACTACGCCTTGACGCAGGCCAACAAACGTAGCACGAATACTAACTACTACTTATCTGAAATGACGGAGGGCTACGACAGGTTTTTCTGAAAACCTATTGCGTAATGAACTTGATATCGTTGTAGAATCAAATGAATTTTGAAATGGACTGCTTTTGAGGCTTTTCTAGTTTTGCTAAAGGAGTCACTCCCGGTGAAGGGATCGTCGGTCCTTTCCTCGTCGAATGAGGTGCGGGATATATCATATATATCGCTGTGCAAAGCAAAAACACTTAAAAGCAATCAAAAGACAAACCGAGTGTGTAGCATCTGCCAGTTATTGCTAAAGGAGTCACTCCCGGTGAAGGGATCTCGGTCCTTTCCTCATCAAATAAGGTGCAGGATATATCTCATATACCGCTATGCAAAGCAAGAACTGTAGCTACCTGTTTTATTTTGAAATTCGATTCTACAACATCTTAGGTTTCTTTTATTTCATTAATCACATTAATGAAGTCCCATCATTTAATTACCTAAACATCACAGATAAATACGACGTACACTTATGCCATCCGCATTCGCCTCGATGTCCCCTCGTGCACCGTTAGGTTAGGTAACTAACGGCAGAGCGGGGCAGGGTTAGCGCGGGTGTAAAACATAAGTAACGTCTATATAATATATCATATATACTATATACTGTATCTATCACAGAACATCACATGATCACATCACAGATATCGCAGCAGAAGAATCATATGAAATATTGGATATACTAGGACGTCCGTGTTTTCAATACGAGCCAGTATAAAACACGGATTCCACGGTCGTGATGAATAGCCAAACCCACACCCCTAGACCCCTACGAGAGCGGCAAGCAACCCTACCAATTCTAGGGTTAGGAGACCCGGACTCGACTCCTCGAGTTGGTCTCCCACTTGACCCTAGAACCCGGTTACTTGTGCCCTCCTCCTTGGGTCTATCCTAGTGTGGAAAAGTAAATAATATACAAAAGGTGACAACATCCGCTACCTGGAAGTGCCCCAATGAAAGAATATTACATACAAGTTTTTACATGAATGAAAATGAAAAACACTCATCTCACATAAAAACCCCCGGCTATTCAAACACGACGATCCAATATAACATATCCAGCAACACATAACATCACATGTCATCAACGTAAGTAAATATGCGCATCCCAATTGTCGTTGAAATATAGCAACGAAACCGGCGATATCACACATTACACTTACGGTCACAGAAAAAGAAAGTGTAAAACTACAACAGTTGGAATCCGCAACCACCTCAGACATCGCATGCCTGACCAAATGAATTCCTTAGACATCGCATGCCTAACAATTATAAACCCCGCATTCCAGTCTCATTATCGAAAACACTTTTCAATATCAAGTCGGGCAATTCAACAAGATTCCCGAAAAACTGATCGAATGCTCGTCGCAAAACTTCAGTAGACGGCCGCACCCCCGATACCTGCGACGAAGTGCACCAAGGCGGAACACCGCTGCCGCGAGCACCCGAACGGATGCTTTCGGCGACGGGGTTCTCCTACAGTCACTTGGTCGGGGCTATGGAGTGAAGCTGTCTATTAAGTTTACCCGGCGAGTATCCGCGTTCGCTACGTGATTGCGACGGACTTTTGATCACATCAAAATTCCGTGGCAACCGATCAAGTGAGACTAAACTGCTACGTTTATAACATTCATTCAGTTATCACATAATTTTTGTGAATTCCAATTATTGTATCCCATTCCAGATAAACAGAAAATGTTAAACTTTTCGATCGAACAATCGAACACCCAAGTTTTCCCGATACAGATCAACACATGAAATATGAGTCTAACAACATTCAGTTCGTGCCTCAGTACCAACGGTCCAGCCGTAGAAGGGTCAAGCCAACGCCTCACA
Source organism: Agapanthus africanus (assembly GCA_030015575.1). NCBI lineage: Eukaryota > Viridiplantae > Streptophyta > Magnoliopsida > Asparagales > Amaryllidaceae > Agapanthus > Agapanthus africanus. The sequence continues at coordinate 255,978,909 of CM057349.1, forward strand.
TGTGGCACGCCGTACTACCCCAAACCCGAAGGTTCAAAGGGCAGTTCAAGACGGTCACATAATCGAGTTAAGGTTTGTTGTCTTCTAGAGGGACCATCGCGTTACTTGCACTACTTAGAACGTCGTCAAACTACAGAAAAATCCAACACTTGGAAATTTCCCGACAGGGGAAAAGTTGGGTATTTATATCCGGTCGAACTTTTTAACATATTCTAAAATTTATCCGGAAAGCCAAATAGACAAAATTTGATAATCCGATCGAACATTCGAATCCCCAAAACAACACAGAAAATACAACTCTGGAAAAATTATTAAAAATTCCCAGGAAAATCAGCATAGAAGAATAAGAATTACTGTGCAGAAATATATGCACAACACGACAAAATGGCCGCGGATCCGCCGCCTGAGCCTACTGTAAGGCCGCGGATCCGCGCCCCATTTAAAGAATCTGTCGCCTGAGTTTGCACAGTAATTCTTATATTATTTTACTGAGTTTTCTGAATATTTTTAATCTGGAAAAATCCCAGAATTTGGAAAACGTCCAGAGAGCTATTTGTAAAAGGGTTTCGGGTTCGTTCGGAGTTCAAAATCCGTCTGGACTTCGCCTAAGGCTCTAGCTAGGCTCTGATACCACTGTAGGGTTCCTAGGCACCCTAATGAGGTCTCACAAGGCATCAACCATGCCAATTTCAAAAAATCTAGGTGCCGAGAAACCCTAATACGGACCGTTGGCTAGAAATCTAGGCGAAAAACAATCTAGTTAACAACTTAACTAATGGGATATCGGAAATACAACCTTTGTAGATCCGGTGCTCCACCTCCTTAGCTCCGCAACGAAGTCGTCTCCGCTGTCCAAAAGGAATCCGGGCTCTAGAGTCGGCTTCGTCGGAGAAAAAGCGAGCTAGGTCGTCGATGTCCATGCCGAAGATGATCTACGTCGAGGCATCGCTAAATCAAGCTCCACCTTCACCAAGCCCTAAAAACTTGTGAAGGAAACACACTCTACTACTTGGCAAGAGGTAGAGGATGAAGAAATAGGAAGTGGGTAGACTTTAGAATTGGATTTCTCACTCTTTATCATCAATCACCATTGATGACCTCAAGGTTTTCTTCTTGAGTTCAAGGAAGAAGAAGAAGAAATGTTATGATAAGAATTGTTTTTAAAATGAAAAGAATAATCCATTCTTATCATAAGTGAACCATGGTAAAGTGTAAAGAGCTAATCATGGTTAAAGGAATGGTTAGGGTCAAACTAGAGACAAAATGGTCACTTAGTCAAAAGATCAAGAAGCTTCAACTAGAATCCAAAATTAGCAACCATTTCATTTCATTTTCTTTTATTCATTTATCATAAATGAATGGATAATTAAATAAGATAAATGAATAACAAATGATAAACCCTAACCATTACATAACCATGGTTTAAACTTTACACAAAACACAAGTTAGCATGCATCATCAAACATGATACATACAAGTGCACAAAAATATATCACATATACAATGTGCACTATCCAAGTGAGAAAATCCGTTTAAAGTGAACCAATACTAGTTAGTGCAAAGTAAAATATCAAATATATATAATTATGCATTAAATCATTAAATCAACACTTGATTCAATGATCCGGTCATGTCGCACACAACCGACTAGTATTCAATGTATCGGCTTATCGAATCAACGCTTGAATCGATAACTAGGTTATATCGCATACAACCTTTCGATACATTCATCGCGAGAATGGAATACGGTATCACATACACGCATCATTCTCGGTCCCTCACATATCTCATATGCGCTCCTATTTCGTTTCGCTTGAGCCAGGAAACCTCTGTGTAGGACTCTAAAGACTCGTCAATACGCCGGCAGCAGGTGATGATCATATCAAACACCCACAAGCCGCAAGCGGTCTGCTAAACGTAACGGCCACCCGGGTATTGAGCGATCTGAAGATCGACGAGCAAGCCCGCTCACACTCCAGTGAATCCAACCAGTAACACTACCGTACAGTCCGGTCTGATCGTCTGATATGTCGCATATCTCGCCTAGGGGTGGTAAACGTCAGACCCCAATAGCTCGATAAGTCGTGTCGATATGAGGTCTATAACTGTTCGAGAAACTACTGGTAACACTTACCAGTAAATCTCAGCAACCCTGGCCTGGGATTTCCTGTTATAGCCAATCGAACACAGCGCAACATCAACCCCCTATACCGGGAGAGACGAATCCCCTCCTATAGCTCATTGCCTCCATATGACTCGGGACTGTACCCAAAAACCACCGTTTTGCACGCCCTCTTGGACGTGGTAAGATGGAAATCAAAGCACAGTGGGAACCACACGAGACTCTATGACGATCTCGGGTCAACAGACTACTCTGTACCAGTGTCACCAGAGAACTGCCATCTGACGTGAGGTATAATACCATCTGGGAGTTCTCGGCGAGTCCGTCCATTGTACCCAGTCTCTACTGAGCACCCGTATATCATCTCTGATGTCAAACACCAATGGATATGGGATCATCCATCGCCCATCTGTATGGGTCGAGAAGGTATACGCTAGTCTACTCTGGTATATCGATGCCCCGTCTCGATACACCCACGACTAGGGACTTTGAAGGATGTACTTAAGGACTACCATGTCCCCACTAGTATGATCCGCATCATAGTCCATGTAGTCAAGTACATATCCTAAGGGCTTTACCAACATGTAACAGAGAGAAAAACAGTGTACACGTTAAGGTAAAGATCAACCAGATAGCATACTATCATGTCGAGCAAGAAAGTCCTCCCTATATATGTCCCAGCATCCGCTACAATATACATCCAATGTACAGTAATGGCATCTAGGGCATACATATAACTAACAACATCTACTCACAGGAATCCCTGGCTAGCTGTGTCCAATCACCGCTTTCCCCTTTCGTGCCGCGTCTGACGTCTCCGCGACCGAACCTGGAATTTACATCAATACCAAACATAAGGTTACCTATCAAGACTGACGCAAAACCCAAACGAAAATACTAATGTTCACTAGTTAGGTACAACGTGCACAGGGTCCGCGGAACACACGCGAAAATCGCAAAAATCTACAAGAAAGTCGATTTGGCCGCCCGGCAAAACTACAACCCGACTACTCGAAAAAAATCCGCACACACGCATCCTAAATGTCATAGGATATCTCAAAAATATCGCCAAGATCTCGCAAATAGTTCATCACAATATTTTAATAAAAACTAGTAAGCACAAAACTTGCTAATTTGGTGCAACATCGAAAATTAAAGATAAAGTTATCACAATCCAACACAAACATCCAACCACACAACTAGTTAGCCACAATCACATAATTCCAACTCATTTACCATGCTACAAAACCATTTTCCAAACACAACCCTTTCTTGATTTTTTTCTTATAAGCAATTGCAATTAAAAACCATACTAGAAAAACTTAACTAACACTAATTTCAAACCCAATAGCAAGTTCACCTCTTAGATTTAGGTTAGCAAAACACTAGATAGCAAAGTAAATTAATTAACCTAATAATGGATTTCTAAACCCTAATTACAACTCAAGCCATGAACTATAAAAAAAAAACTAGATTAGAATTTAGCACAAAATTAACACTTCAAGGTTCTAATTTAGCATACATTAAACTACAATTTAACCAAGATTGAAATTATACCTCACAATCTATGGATCTAGCATGATCATTTGCCTCCAAAAATGCCTCATTTCCACAAGATTTAAACCAATGTGGGCTTGAAAAGAGATAGAATAGGGTTTTGTGTTGAATTTGTGAAGAAAATTGTTGATTTTTGGAGCAATTTTGGATGAATTTTGATGAAGAAAAGAGATGAGACAAGGAGGGGGAATGGGGCTGCTGCAACTGCAGAATTTCGGCTGCAAGGGAGTGGGGGAAGTGGTGTGGGGTGATGTGGGGAAAAGCCCAAGTCAACCCTCTCCAATCAAAGCACACATACTTCCAAATTTACCCTTTTAAAACCCTTTTAAAACCAACACTTCTTCACATGGTTTAAAGTCAAAAAGAGGCAAGGAAAATTCTTGAGCTGCTGCTGGTGGGGCCGGCCTAGGGCTGAGGGAAGAGAGAGAGGGGTTTTACAAAAGAAATTTTATGCAAAAAGACCCCCTACAAGTCAAAAATTGCAAGTTTAGGCTTAAATTCAATAAATTTCGTTTCCTATAATAAAAATTAGTTAAAAATCAAAATAAAATACTAAAAATTTATGTTACAACTAGATTTTAATTAACATAATTTTAAGGATTAAAATTAGCCCGGAAAAATTTGTATTTATCGCTAATTTAATGTATTTTCTTACCGGCTTAAAATAATATTAAAAAATTGAAAAATAGGGAAAAAATTTTAAATGACCAAAATTTAATAAGTAACTCATTAGCTACTAAAAACAAGCAATTACCTATCCATTTTAGGTATAATTAGCCCCAAACTGCAAAATAACAAAAAAGACGGTTTTCGGAAAAATACCGAATTTTCACCGATTTTCAGGAAAACACCAAAACGACTTTTCAAAGATAATACCGGCGCCGTAGTCAAACAAGTCCGTAGCTGCTGAAAACTGCGCTCGCACTCCTCTGTCCAAACGAAAGGAACTCCCTTTCGGGTCAAACCGGTCAAAGGTGCAGCTATACGGGAGAAGTCCTGAACAAAACGCCTGTAGTAGCCTGCCAGGCCTAGAAAACTACGGATCTCAGTAACCGATGTAGGTCGGGGCCACTGCTGAACAGCCTCAATCTTCTTCGGGTCCACACAAATGCCGTCTCTCGTAACCACGTGACCCAAGAATCCGACGTTGTCCAGCCAGAAAGCACACTTGGAGAACTTTGCGAACAGCTGGTGCTCCCTCAGAGTCTGTAACGTAATCCGCAAGTGCTGCTCGTGCTCCTCTCTGCTCCGAGAGTACACCAAGATATCGTCGATAAACACGATGATGAACAAGTCAAGATACGGCCTGAATGTACGGTTCATCAAATCCATGAATGCTGCTGGGGCATTGGTGAGTCCGAACGACATCACCAAAAACTCGTAGTGGCCGTAGCGCGTGCGGAAAGCTGTCCTCGGTATATCCTCCTGTCGAACTCGCAGCTGATGGTATCCTGATCGCAAGTCGATCCTCGAAAAATACCCCGCACCCTGAAGCTGGTCGAACAAATCATCAATGCGCGGCAACGGATATCTGTTCCGAACGGTAACTTTGTTCAGCTGGCGGTAGTCGATACATAAGCGCAAACTTCCATCCTTCTTCTTGACAAACAGGACCGGAGCACCCCACGGAGAAACACTCGGTCGAATAAGCCCCTTATCTAACAAATCCTGCAACTGATCCTTCAGCTCTAGAAGCTCTGCCGGGGCCATCCGATAAGGCGGTATAGAAATAGGCCCCGAGCCGGGAATCAAATCAATGCAGAACTCAACCTCGCGCTCAGGCGGTAGCCCAGGTAGCTCATCAGGGAAAACATCAGGGAACTCAGAAACAACCGGGACCCGGTCCAACGGAACCTCTGCAGCTCGAGTATCACAAATAAACGCTAAGAATCCCTGACATCCCTTCCGCAAGAGCTGACCAGCGCGAAGAGACGAAATCAAGCTGGGAAGGGTGACGCTGCGGTCTCCCTGAATAACAAGGACTGGCTCTCCCGGAAAGCTAAATCTGACTGCCTTCTCACGGCAGTCCACCGAAGCATAACAAGTGGCTAGCCAATCCATGCCCAGAAGCACATCAAAGTCCAACATATCGAGGAGAATCAAATCAACTAATGAATCCCTCTCCCCGATACGAACGGAACACAAACGAAATACAAACCGAGCGACAAACGACTCGCCTACCGGAGTAACAACAACAAGCGGATGATCTAACGACGACGACTCACGGCCCAACATCGGTGCAAAGTGTGTAGATACGTACGAATGTGTGGAACCTGGGTCGAATAATACCCGTGCGTCGAAAGAACAAACTGGCAAGGTACCTGTCACAACGGCATTGGATGCCTGCGCATCCTGCGGTGTCAAAGCAAAAACTCGGGCCTGTCCTCCACCGATAGCGGGCTGACCTCGACCTCGGCCTCTGCCTCCTCGTCCTCTCTGAACAGGACCGCCGCGTCCACGGCCTCTGGGTGCACCTAACTGGCGTGGAGCATCGCCGGTGGTAGGAAGTAGGGCTCTCTGAGGAGGGGGTGGTGATGGTGGTAGGGTCACATGCGGAACTGTCGCTGCTCCCTATCGTCTCGCCGGACAGTCTCTGACAAGATGGTGCAAACTCCCGCACCCAAAACACCCTGGCGACGGCTGCTGCCCCTGGGGATAAGAACCATATAACTGTCCCCGCGCAAATCCTCTGCCAGGCCTATCTCTCGGAAAGAATCTGGCGCGCTGCCTCTGAGACGGTACATCGGTGCGAATCCTCTTCGGCCCAGAAACGGCCGAAGTCTGTGATATGCGTGCCTCCATCCGCAATGCCGTATCCATAGCAGCTGAATAAGTGTCGTAATGCTGGGCGCCAATGGCAAGATATAGCTGGGCATCAAGTCCCTGTACGAACCTCTTCACCATCTTCTCCTCGGTATCCACCAAATACTGAGCGTATCGGGATAACTGTGTAAACTGGATGTCATACTCAGACACCGTCATCCCAGGTGTCTTGACTAAGGCCTCGAAGCTACGAGCTCTGGCGTCACGAACGCTCTCTGGAAGGAAACGGGCTAGAAAGACCGCTGTAAACTCGACCCAAGTCATAGGCGGTAGACCTGCAGCTCGACCTCTCAAGACTGACTCCCACCATGTCTGCGCGAGACCCTCTAGTCGGAAACTCGCAAGCTCTACCCATCGATCATCCGAACATCTCAGCGAACGGCAGATCCTGGCTAAACTGTCAAGGAACGTCTGTGGGTCCTCCGCTGACTCGGTGCCGGTGAATACTGGAGGTCTCAGCCTCATGAAATCCTGTAGTGAAACCGGGATGGTCACGGTGGTAGTAGTAGGAGCAGGTATCATGGTCGTCTGTGATGTAGTAGGTACGTCATCCGGTCTCGGTGTACGACTGGCTGCAACTAGGGATCCTACCATCTGACGTAGCTCCTGCATGCCTCCCATCATCTGTCGCAACTCCTCCATACCAGTCTCGAGCCTATCCATACGGCCTGGGGAAGGTGGATCGGTCTGTCCCTGCGGCGTAGGCATACCATCCTTCTCAGTCCTAGTCTCGGACGAGCCAGCTCGAATCTCGTCTCTGGCGGCAGCCCTCTGTGCCCTCGTAGCCTTCGGCGGCATAGTGGCTGTTACAGGAAAACGGATAGTAAGAACAGTGCAATAGGATCATAGGATACACGGAATTGAAGAAGTAATTTTCAAGCAAGTATATCCTAAAGTCACTTAGGCGGAGTACCGTATCGTAAGTATGCCGCGGACATACACACGCTACGTTACCCTACTTAAGTCACTTACTCCATCTACCAAGGGCCATCCTACACTCAAAAAGGTAAAACCTATCGCTCTGATACCAACTTTGTCACGACCCGCAGGGTACGGAACATGACCGGCACTTAAATTACGAAACGTCTCAAGACATCCGTAAAATAAGTAAGCCAAAGCCCAGAAAACAAAACCAATTAAGCAAAAGAGTGAAGAAAACCCAATCAATTGAAAGCGAGTTTATCAATAAGTCATGTAAAACCCTTTTTAAAAACAGTACCAATTTTTCCGAAAATTTCGGCAGAGTCTCCTTTGTAAATACTGGCCCCCAAAATGAGTACAACAAGAATATATATGAATCCAACAAAATAGGGCATCCCCAAGCGGGAGCTAGCTCTTCGCCACAAGGCGGTCACAAATCCCACGCAATATAAAGCAACAACATGCAAAAAAAATCATAAGGAAGCATGAGAAAAGCAGCATGTCGGCTCAAGTGAGCTCGACCCCAAAATACAGCATAAAAGTCCACAAACCTCACAGTCTCATCTCTAGGTCAATGTACAATAATACTGGTAGATACAGTAGATGGAGTGCACTAGATACAAGGAATATACAAGGTGGTACAAAAATAATGATATAACCCACCTAAGAGCAAAACCTCGAGTCCAGGCAAAGGAGGCAAAAGAACAAGTGCGCCCGCCGCTACTGTACTGACGGAGCGGACCTGCAAAAGGCTGTGGCACAACGGGGGTGAGTTGCCAACTCGTGAGTAATAAATAACATCTACAAAGGCTATCGTATGCATGCACACAAGCATCCTAGCATCTAAAATACAGGTATGACTGGATGCACTAGCAGGTGTGTATACAACATCAGTGTATTAATATGTATGCAACATGAATATCTGAGGTCTCAATAGGTATATATAAGAAACATTTTATCTCTTTTTGTTTTTTTGAAACTCTTTTAGAATGCCAGCATAATACTCAAAGAATCGACGAGAACCGGTGTCCAGCAACGACACCCAAAAGCTGTCTCAAATCTCATAAATCCATGTCATAGTGTCTCTGGCCTCAGCCATCCGGCTGACCCATCTCAATATCAATATCTCATCCTCTCGCGGCCCCGGTCGGTATCCTCTGGATATCCGCCGTGCCCAATGAAGTCACCGGTAGGTAATCCGTCCCCTGCCAGGCTCATCGTCAGCACCATGAGCTTCTTGCCCCGGGGTACCCTACCGGGCCCACCATGTACCCGAGACGGTTCATCCAACTCCTCGAAACGGGTCTCAAAAACCACAGCAAACTCATGGTGGACGACACTTACATCACTAGAAAACCGCAATTTACATGTTTTAAAAATATAATAAGTTTAGAAATTTTGCGGCTTTCCTCCGAAATCCAGAAATATCATAAAATCTCAAGAAATCCTCATAAGTGCATATATCAATGATAATGAATGCATATGGTATCAATAATCAAGTTGCGATGTGTGATTAATAGATTAGGCATGAACAATTAATATGATGAAGTACATGCACATGAATAGCAATCCTACGGTTTCATTTTAAGGAATTAAAGGCAATAGCACAAGTTTAAGTATCAATTAGTAAAAGGTTTCAATTTAAAGGTTATCTAGTGTGGTGGCATGGCAATTACCAGGGTGTGTGTGTAAGCATGAATCGTGCTCGTGCTGCATATAAAATCCCTGGCAATGGTGCAGGTGTCCTATAAAATGGTTTCGTATAGGTATGTCAATATAGGGCATGAATGTAGCAAATAATCATACAAGTATTACACCCCTAATTACTAACATTACTAAGAATCTTTTAAGTTACTAAAACTATCGGACGGCTTGCGCCATCCAACGATAGTCCCCCGTAGATGTTACATCTGTAGGGTTCCTAGGCACCCTAATGAGGTCTCACAAGGCATCAACCATGCCAATTTCAAAAAATCTAGGTGCCGAGAAACCCTAATACGGACCGTTGGCTAGAAATCTAGGCGAAAAACAATCTAGTTAACAACTTAACTAATGGGATATCGGAAATACAACCTTTGTAGATCCGGTGCTCCACCTCCTTAGCTCCGCAACGAAGTCGTCTCCGCTGTCCAAAAGGAATCCGGGCTCTAGAGTCGGCTTCGTCGGAGAAAAAGCGAGCTAGGTCGTCGATGTCCATGCCGAAGATGATCTACGTCGAGGCATCGCTAAATCAAGCTCCACCTTCACCAAGCCCTAAAAACTTGTGAAGGAAACACACTCTACTACTTGGCAAGAGGTAGAGGATGAAGAAATAGGAAGTGGGTAGACTTTAGAATTGGATTTCTCACTCTTTATCATCAATCACCATTGATGACCTCAAGGTTTTCTTCTTGAGTTCAAGGAAGAAGAAGAAGAAATGTTATGATAAGAATTGTTTTTAAAATGAAAAGAATAATCCATTCTTATCATAAGTGAACCATGGTAAAGTGTAGAGAGCTAATCATAGTTAAAGGAATGGTTAGGGTCAAACTAGAGACAAAATGGTCACTTAGTCAAAAGATCAAGAAGCTTCAACTAAAATCCAAAATTAGCAACCATTTCATTTCATTTTCTTTTATTCATTTATCATAAATGAATGGATAACTAAATAAGATAAATGAATAACAAATGATAAACCCTAACCATTACATAACCATGGTTTAAACTTTACACAAAACACAAGTTAGCATGCATCATCAAACATGATACATACAAATGCACAAAAATATATCACATATACAATGTGCACTATCCAAGTGAGAAAATCCGTTTAAAGTGAACCAATACTAGTTAGTGCAAAGTAACATATCAAATATATATAATTATGCATTAAATCATTAAATCAACACTTGATTCAATGATCCGGTCATGTCGCACACAACCGACTAGTATTCAATGTATCGGCTTATCGAATCAACGCTTGAATCGATAACTAGGTTATATCGCATACAACCTTTCGATACATTCATCGCGAGAATGGAATACGGTATCACATACACGCATCATTCTCGGTCCCTCACATATCTCATATGCGCTCCTATTTCGTTTCGCTTGAGCCAGGAAACCTCTGTGTAGGACTCTAAAGACTCGTCAATACGCCGGCAGCAGGTGATGATCATATCAAACACCCACAAGCCGCAAGCGGTCTGCTAAACGTAACGGCCACCCGGGTATTGAGCGATCTGAAGATCGACGAGCAAGCCCGCTCACACTCCAGTGAATCCAACCAGTAACACTACCGTACAGTCCGGTCTGATCGTCTGATATGTCGCATATCTCGCCTAGGGGTGGTAAACGTCAGACCCCAATAGCTCGATAAGTCGTGTCGATATGAGGTCTATAACTGTTCGAGAAACTACTGGTAACACTTACCAGTAAATCTCAGCAACCCTGGCCTGGGATTTCCTGTTATAGCCAATCGAACACAGCGCAACATCAACCCCCTATACCGGGAGAGACGAATCCCCTCCTATCGCTCATTGCCTCCATGTGACTCGGGACTGTACCCAAAAACCACCGTTTTGCACGCCCTCTTGGACATGGTAAGATGGAAATCAAAGCACAGTGGGAACCACACGAGACTCTATGACGATCTCGGGTCAACAGACTACTCTGTACCAGTGTCACCAGAGAACTGCCATCTGACGTGAGGTATAATACCATCTGGGAGTTCTCGGCGAGTCCGTCCAGTGTACTCAGTCTCTACTGAGCACCCGTATATCATCTCTGATGTCAAACACCAATGGATATGGGATCATCCATCGCCCATCTGTATGGGTCGAGAAGGTATACGCTAGTCTACTCTGGTATATCGATGCCCCGTCTCGATACACCCACGACTAGGGACTTTGAAGGATGTACTTATGGAATACCATGTCCCCACTAGTATGATCCGCATCATAGTCCAGGTAGTCAAGTACACATCCTAAGGGCTTTACCAACATGTAACAGAGAGACAAACAGTGTACACGTTAAGGTAAAGATCAACCAGATAGCATACTATCATGTCGAGCAAGAAAGTCCTCCCTATATATGTCCCAGCATCCACTACAATATACATCCAATGTACAGTAATGGCCTCTAGGGCATACATATAACTAACAATCTCCCACTTGCACTAGGGCCATCTGTAGCAGTGGTTGTAGTATCTCATACTCAACCATCCCATAAAAGTCTCTCTCTGGGAACAGGCCTTTGTGAGTGGATCCGCTGTGTTGTCCTCTTAGTCTACTCTCCAAACCTCGATCACCCTGGAGATCAACTATCTCCATGATCAGGCGACACTGCCTTAGAATATGTCTGGATCACTGATGGGACCTGCGTTCCTTGGCATAAGCCACAACTCCATTGTCACACAATGGAAGGAATATAGTTCATCTCATGAACCAATATACACCCAAACAGCCTCTTTGGTAGCATCTTAAGTAGCGATGTATCCAGCCTTTATCGTCTAGTATGCCACGGTATCTAGCTTGGAACTCTTCCAACATACCGTCCCTTTACTGAGGGTAAAGACAATGCCTGCGACTGACATTCAGTCGTCTTTATCACCCTGGAACCCTTCCAGCGATTCTCCCCAGGATCTATTGATATCATCTCACTACAGCTAGTGAGTAGCCTAACATCCATTTAGATCTATCTCATAGATCCAAAATCCAGGATTTAGTAGGTATCATTTTGATCCTATGTGGAGAATCCATGTGATAAACGGGAGATTGATCGAGCGTAGCATAGGAAACTCCTTCCCTATCAGAGTATGTCATCCACGTACTCTACGAGGATCGTCACCATACTCCCTACTACCTTCTTGTTTATACAAGGTTCATCTACCATTTTGATGATGTCAACTTCTTTGACTAATTCATCAAAACAGATGTTCCAACTCCGCGATGCCTGCTTTATCCTATAAAGCATCTTGCACACGTTTTCGCTGCTCCCACTGTCTACGAGGCCCTCTGGCTGTGTACTTATAGACGCTCTCTTCTAAATATCATTTAGAAAAGCAGTCATGACAACCAACCACCAGATATCGTAGTCATGGTATGTAGCCGTGGTAAGTAGGATCTGGATGGACTTAAGCATAGATACTTGAAAAGGTTTTATCATTATGATCCATATCTGGTCAATGATGCTAACCTTTAGCAAGTCTAGCTTTGAAAGTCTCAACTTTTCCAAGTACACCAAGTAATCTTCTCAAGAGTATACTTGCTCCTGAAGGAGATTTAACCCTTCAGATATAGCAACCAAAGTCCATACTTTGTTGGTGTATAAGATTCCATCTCAGATCACTAAGCATCCAGCCATTCTTACAGTCTTATTCTCGATGGCCAGCTCGAAACTAGTTGGGTTCATCATCTCATGATCAATCCTCGCTCCCACTGTCATAGAGAAACCGAAGTATCTCTCAGGTGGTGAGGAACCCTACTAGATCGGCGGAGAGGCTGAGGTTCGTTGGAATCTACTGAATCCTTAGGTTCTATCAAATCATCAGCTGCAGTCTGTATACGTGGAATCATACATAACAGACCGTTGCCTCGAGCTGTCCGGATTTGCTTTTCAGACATAGGCCGGACAACCCCAAATCTTAACTAGCTTAAGACATGGGCTCTTCCCTTTTCATATCACATATGAAATGGTAGGCACTGATTTGATTCGAACCCTATTCAATAGGTATGCAGCTTCTAAGTGCTAACTCCCAAAAGGAAAAAGGTAACAAGTATTACTCATAATAGAGCACACCATATCAAATAGGGTGGTATCTGCTCCGCCCGATATACCATCGTGCTATGGTGTATACAGAGGAGTATGCTGAGAGAGAATCTCATTCTCCTTTAGAATAGTCCGGAATTCCGTGCTCAAGTATTCTCTCCCTGATCTCATCATAGGACATAATACTTATACCCGTATTTTGGTTCTCTACTTCTAACTTTATTCTAGTGAATATCTCAAAAGGTTCGGACTTGTGTTTCACAAGGCATATTGTCTGAATCTTGAGAGATTATCAGAGAATGTAATGAAGTACAAAGAACACTTCCTGGCATGTGTAGACAGGGACCTTACATACATCAACATGCATCATCCCAAGAGTTCACTAACTCTTTCTCTGTTTCCAGTAAACGGAGCTATGGTCATCTTATCTTTGTGACATGACTGGCAAGTTTCACAAGATGTAAATTCAAACTGATTTAAATATGCATCTTCATGTAACTTCAGCTAGTCGGGTCGCATTGATATGACCAAGTCTACAATCCGTCAAGATGGATTCGTTCATTTCTGAACTCTTCCTCTATGTGTGTTCCATATACTAAGAACTGTAGTTTATTTAGAACATCAACGCTTTTAGATAACGTGCCTGAACCGATCAACTTTTGATATAGGAAATGTTCAAAACATTATCCAACAATACAAAATTATATCCTTTCTTTACTAATAAAGAGACTGATATGATTTTGTATATCAGGTTCGGTATCTAATAACATTCGTTTCAGAATCAATGTTATTCGTAA